>JAQZBX010004405.1:0-60489 GCA_029593785.1 Cabassous unicinctus | reverse complement strand
TTATGTAGATGTAGTCCTATTTCCCCTTGATAGTCAGGATCAATTACCCCAGCCAGTACAGTAATTCCCTTCTTTGCCTGTTGATTCCCAGGTAAGAGGATCCCAAAGTGGCCAGGTGGCAGTCTTAACTTCCAGTTCAATGGAATCATTGTTATGTTCCCTGGTGGCAGCACTCCTCCTTTTGGGACTAAAACCTGTAAACCAGCAGAGCTTAAGGTTGCAGGCACAAGAAGCAAAAATTTTCCTAGTGGGTCACTAGGGGTAATAGTGAGTGGTGCCATTCCCATTTCCACCCCTTGATTCCTGGACCCATGAATCCTGGCTATGGGATAAACAGCACCATAGAGAGGACGCTGATTCAGAGCATACACAGCCTCCTGGAGAACATTGCCCCAGCCCTGCAAGGTATTGCCACATAGTTGGCACTGTAATTGAGTCTTTAAAAGGCCATTCCAGTGTTCTATTAATCTAGCTGCTTCAGAGTGATGGGGAAGATGGTAAGACCAGTGAATTCCATGGGCATGTGCCCATTCCCACACATTATTTGCTGTGAAATGGGTTCCTTGATCAGAAGCAATGCTGTGGGGAATGCCATGGTGGTAGATAAGACATTTGGTAAGTCCATGGATGGTAGTTTTGGAAGAAGCATTGCATGTTGGAAATGCAAACCCATAGCCAGAATATGTGTCTATTCCAGTTAAAACAAACCGTTGCCACTTCCATGGTGGAAGTGGCCCAATGTAGTCAACCTGCCACCAGGTAGCAGGCTGGTCACCTTGAGGAATGGTGCCATATCTGGGGCTGAGTGTGGGTCTCTGCTGCTGGCAGATTGGGCATTCAGCAGTGGCTGTAGCCAAGTCAGCCTTGGTGAGGGGAAGTCAATGTTGCTGAGCCCATGCATAACCTCCATCCCTACCTCAATGGCCACTTTGTTCATGAGCCCATTGGGCAAGGACAGGAGTGGCTGGTGAAAGAGGCTGAGCATTAGCCACAGAGCAGGTCATCTTATCCACTTGATTATTAAACTCTTCCTCTGCTGAAGTCACCCTCTGGTGAGCATTCATGTGGGACACAAATATGTTCATGTTTTTTGCCCACTCAGAAAGATCTATCCACATAGCTCTTCCACAGACCTCCTTGTCACCAATTTTCCAATCATGTTCCTTCCAAGTCCTTGACCATCCAGCCAAACCATTGGCAACAGCCCATGAATCAGTGTACAAATGCACCTCTGGCGATTTCTTCTTCCAAGCAAAATAAACAACTAGATGCACTGCTCAAAGCTCTCCCACTGGGAGGATTTGCCCTCACCACTCTCCTTCAAGGATGTCCCAGAAAAGGGCTGCAGTGCTGCAGCTATCCACTTTCGGGTGGTACCTGCATATCATGCAGAACCATCTGTAAACCAGGCCCGAGTTTTCTCACCCTCAGTCAACTGATTGTAAAGGACTCCCCAAGAGTCCAAAGCTGTGGGCTGGGAAAGAGAAGGTAACAGGGCAGGGGTAGGGACCATGGGCATTTGGGCCACTTCCTCATGTAACTTACTTGTGCCTTCAGGACCTGCTTGAGCCCTCTCTCATATATACCACTTCCACTTTATTATGGAGTGCTGCTGTGCATGCCCAACATTATAGTTTGGTGGGTCAGACAATACCCAGCTCATGATAGGCAACTCAGGTCTCACGGTAACTTGATGGCCCATGGTTAAGCATTCAGTCTCTACTAAGGCCCAGTAGCAAGCCAAAAGCTGCTTCTCAAAAGGGGAGTAATTATCTGCAAAGGATGGCAAGGCTTTGCTCCAAAACCCTAAGGGTCTGCATTGTGATTTCCCTATAGGGGCCTGCCAAAGGCTCCAGACAACATCTCTATTTGCCACTGAAACTTCCAGCACCATTGGATCTGCTGGATCATATGGTCCAAGTGATAGTGCAGCTTGCACAGCAGCCTGGACTTGTCAAAGGGCTTCCTCTTGTTCTAGTCCCCAATCAAAACTAGCAGCCTTTCTGGTTACTCGGTAAATGGGCCGCAGTAACACACCCAAATGAGGAATGTGTTGTCTCCAAAATCCAAAGAGGCCAACTAAGCGTTGTGCCTCTTTTTTGGTCATAGGAGGGGCCAGGTGCAACAGCTTATCATTTACTTTAGAAGGGATATCTCGACAGGCCCCACACCACTGGACACCTAGAAATTTCACTGAGGTGGAAGGACCCTGTATTTTTGTTGGATGTATCTCCCATCCTCTCTTACACAAATGCCAGCTCATGCCATGGACTGTTAGCAACCTCGTTATTGGAAAGGGAGTCATTAGTACCCCTGAGTACAGTTAGAGTAGAGAGCCAGTTACAAAACTCCCAGAACCACGTCAGACATCCCATGTTTAAGACTCTGTTCCTCAAGAACCACTCCCGGTACCAAGCTGTATTAGTCAGGGTTCTCTCGGGAAACAGAATCAACAGGAGATATCTGTCAATAATATGAGATTTTAAAAGAGTCTCTCATGCAACCGTGGGGATGCACAAGTCCAGGCTCCACAGACAGGCTGCAAACCTGTGACTCCAATGAAAGTGCGAGGAAGGGTCGTTGATGAGTTTCTGGGAGAAGTTGCCTGTCCAACGACGACCTGGGAAATTCTCTCTGAATGTTGAAATCACTTCCCCTT
This sequence comes from Cabassous unicinctus, assembly GCA_029593785.1. NCBI lineage: Eukaryota > Metazoa > Chordata > Mammalia > Cingulata > Chlamyphoridae > Cabassous > Cabassous unicinctus. The sequence continues at coordinate 57,830 of JAQZBX010004405.1, read as the reverse complement.
TTAAGCCATTCAACTGATTGGATAAAAGCGCCACCCATTGATGATGTAATCTCCCTGATTGATGCAGATGTAATCACCATCCACGCAGTAAACTCACTGGTGATTGAAGTCCATAAATGCTCTTGTATTACAATTAGCCCAGTGCTTTTTGGAACAAACACCTGGACACAATTACCTGGCGGAGTTGACACATTAGCCTAACCATTACACCCCCTGTTCAATCTATTCTATTCATCCCTCCCCATTCCCCCAGGGCCCACGATGACCACCTGGCTTTACTTGTTGGATGACAAAATTCAGGCTTACATGCAAAAAGAGGTCTTGACACATTGGTTTGTCCTCCAATATTAGGAACCACCCTTGCTCTTGAGAGACTTCCACCTCTCTATTTCTGAACAAATTGGTCCCTCCAAAGATGCATACCCCCCATTATTAACAGGGTACATCTTTGGCATTGATGTAAGAATATTACTTTATTGATGTTAACTATAGTCCAAAGTTTATATTAATTATATTTTTCCCATGCTTCTCCACATTCCCACCACCCTGCAATAGTAACGTACATCTGTTCTATTTCACAGAAGAACATTCTTGCATTTGTACTATTAACCACAATTCTCACCCACCTCAGGTTTCTCTGTTATTCAGTTCCTGAGATTATTCTGTAGCTTGCTTTCAATCGACATTTATATCCCTAGACTACCATGCTTTTTCTTTCTTTGTATTTAACTCATACTAGTGAGACTATGCAATATTTGACCTTTTGTTTCTGGATTATTTCCATGAGAATGTATGTAAGGATCATATATGTTGCCATATATGCCACAATTTCATTTCTTCAAACAGCAGCATAATATTACATTGTATGTAAACACGACATTTTGTTTATCCATTCATTGGTTGATGGACATTTGGGTTTTTCCAAACTGTAACAGTTTGATATTACTTAGGAATTCCAGAAAGACATATTAGATTATGTTTGTAAAGTGGTCTGTTCCTCTGGACATATTAGATTTTATTATCTTGAGAGGCTTCACTTTTACTTGATTGGGCCACATCAGTAGGACGTTTAGTCCCTGCCCACCAAAGAGAAAATGACACAGTAGAAGAGTTTTGATGCTGGAGTTTTGGATGATGGATCCCTGGGAAGTAAACACAGAGGAGAAGAACACAGAGGAATAGAGACAGTTCCATAAACACAGCAGAGGCCCTGGGATGAAAGAGAGCCTGACAGACTATAGCTGACCTTGTGGAGAGAACAGAGCAGCTGAGACCAAAAAGAAATGAGCCCTGGCAGAGAGACAGACATACCCCAGCCTACAGCTGATATTGGAATAAGCTGGGACCACAGAGCCATAAGAGGAAGAGGAAGGCTGGACCTTTGAAGATGGCAACCATTTTGCTCCAACAAATGGCAATAGACTTTAGTGAGGGAAGTGAGTTACACTGTATGGTATGGTAACTGTAAGCTTCTAACCCAAATCAATACACTTTATAAAAGCCAGCAGATTTCTGGCATTTTGCATCCGCACCCTTTTGGCTGATTAATGCACCATTTTATGGCAATTATGAATAATGCCACTATGAACATTGGTATGTATATATCTATTTGTGTCCTGGTTTTCAGTTCTTCTGGATATATTCCAAGCAGAGGGATAGCTGGATCATATGGAAGTTCTATATTTTATTTCCTGATATACAACCAAACTGCCTTCCACAGAAATTGCACCATTATCCTTTCCCATCAACAATGAAATATTTCTATCTTTCCCATCCTCTCCAGAACTTGCAGTTTTCTTTTTTTTTTTTTTTTAAATAATGGTCATTCTGTAAGTTGTAACATGATATCTCATTGTCCTTTTGATTTGCATTTCCCTAATTACTATTGATATTGAACTTTTTTCATGAGCTTTTTGTCCATTTGTAGTTTGTCTTTGGAAAAATGTCTGTCTTTTACCCATTTTTTAAATTGGATTGCTTTTCCTTTTATTGTTGAGCTTTATCATCAATAAGATCAAAATAAAACCCTTATTGATATATATTCTCACATTAAGCAGGCTGCCATTTCATTTCCTTGAGAAAGTCCTTTGAAGCACAAAACTATTTACTTTTTAGGAGGTCTCATTTATCCATGTTTTCTTTCATAGTCTCTGCTTTGGATGTAAGGTTTAAGAAACCACCAACTACCACCAGTTATTAAAGATGTTGCCCTACATTTTCTATTAGGAGTTTTATGGTTATAGCTTTCATATTTAAGTCTTTCATACATTTTGAGTTAGCTTTTGTATAAGGTGTGTGATAGAGGTTCTCTTTCTGTCTTTTGGATATGAATATCCAGTTCTCCTGGTACCATTTGTTTAATAGACTCTTCTGCCCCAGCTGGATAGTCTTGAAAGACTTGTCAAATATCACTTGACCACAGAAGTTAGGATCTGTTTCTAAACACTTTGATTCCACTGGTCTATATGTCTATCTTAATGACCATACCATGGTATTTTTTTGCCACTGTAGCTCTTCCAAAAGTGGCTTTGTATGTTTGGTGAGGAGGCAGGGAAAAAAGATTTTCTTTGATTTTGGGATGGAGAATCCACATGTTTCTTAGGTGATTCTCAACTGACAGTAATTTTTAAGAAGCTTTAGATTACATAAATGTTACATGAAAAATATAGGGAATTGCCATATACCCCAACCCTACCCCTCCCACACTTTCCCACATTAGCAATATCTTTCATTAGTGTGGTACATTTGTTAAAATTGACAAACACATTGAAATATTGCTACTAGCTATGTTCTATAGATTACAGTATACCTTACATGAAATTTTAGCATATATTCCTCATCTATGAGGGGAAATATTTTATATTTTAATACCTTATAAATTGTGGCCTAAATTTGATCTCTGCAACTTCTGGGGAGATTTTTACACTATTAATTGTTGATAATTATTATAAGAAGGATTATATTTTGGAAATAGAATTTGTTGAAAACTGGATTAAATAACTTCCTATATGTTTAATAAAAGCATAAAAACTCTCTTTATTGAAAAGAAATGATGATAATGGTAAATATAGTTTTATGCCTTACAGGAATATAGAGTATATTTCATACTTCAAAATGGTGAGAAGTCAAACCTAATTAATATGTTCATTGGTCAAAATCAGCCAAAGCTTTGGGTAACTAAATAAATAACCACATGCTCTGTGTAAGTCAACTTGTACGTAGATTATGATTAAACTTAACATATTCAGAGCCTATTCTCTGAATCAGACCCTAGAATTTTATGGAGTTTGCACTACTGTGTTTCAGACCTTTAAGGGTCCAATAACTTCTTCAAAGGGAATGTCTATCATAAATGAACCATCAATTTATTTAGAAATCAAAGAACTTATCAAATAAGTTTAACAAGTCTATTGATGGACATGATTCTTGCCCCAGGGACAGCTCAAACCCATAACTTATTTTAAGGAGATTTTGGACTCAGTGTTGTTACTGAAGTGACTCAAGGATATGGCTATTGGGAAGAAGTGTATGCACTTTGCATCTGGGAAACATGCCATTTGGATTCCTGAAAAGGACTGCAATGGATTGAAAGAAGCACCCCAACAAAAGACATGTCCTTAATCTTAATATGTTCTCCAGTGTTCATGGACCCATTTCTAAATAATAATTTTAATATGTTAAAGTAAGTGATGGTGTATATTCATTTTTAATATGATCTTCTGATATCCTACTCTGGTGTGGCCAAATGAATCAATGTGGGTCTTAAACCATGTTACAAGAATCCTTAAAGAAAAAGATTGAATTCCTTAAAAAGCAAATGAGCAATGTCAAATAGATAGAGATTGCCATGAAATGGCAAACATGAGCCAAGAAGCAACCAAGAGTTGTGGCAAGGCAGCACCAGAATACTATAGACTCTGAGACCAATCATAATCTTGATAACCAGAGTCCAGACTTCTGAACTCTGAAACTGTGAGCCAGTAAATTATTTTTAAAAATATTTCCAATGTGTAGTATTGTCATAGCTACTCTGGAAAACTGAGAAAAAGTCAATTATGATGTATTGGATAAGAGTTACTGAGTTAAATGGCGTTTATAGTGATATTTTATGTTAATCTTGTTGGAAGTTAGCCTTCTATAAATTTTCCTGTAATAGTTTATGCCTGAGGCTTCAAATTACTATAAACCTCTTGTTTTTATTTCCTTTGTTGCCTTGAGCTTTCTAAGACCATATGAGATAGAACTGTGTCTTGAATATATTTCAGCAGTAAACTACTGTTGCTATACTGAATCACAATTGATTACTTGTTTATGAATGGAAGAGGTTAGAGGTGGTAGAATTGAGTAAAGAATATTTCATTATATGGGAATAGTTGCTAATAAAGTTTTAATTTCATTTATTTTTTTTTCAGGTTAGAATACGTTGGTTAAAGAAAAACCTCTGAGTATTTAACAATGGCTCTCAAAGTTTCACTCTGAGCATATGATAGGATTCCTATTTGTACTAAGCATAACAGTGTTGGAGACCACAAAGATATCATTCCCATCTGTCTGTCAGTCACAATCTATCCCAGGTTCACATATACCAATTTTTTTTAATTATCATGTAGATTTTCTACAAATGTATGGTTCCACAGCTTCCTTTCCAGGTAATAAAATATCAGGTATAATTCTGTGTATTTTACTGCCCCATATACATTGGACTGGCAATTTATCCCAAAACTGCAATTCTGATAAATTCAATAGAAGTGATGGATATTTAATTATTCAAGTTTTTCCTGTTGTAATGACAAAGCTGATGACTTTCAATAATTTATATGTCTCTTATATATCATAGTTTAATTCTAAATTGCTTTTATCATTGAAAGATAACTGTGTTTATATAAAACCTTAGGTTGACAGTTGTTTTATTCTGTTTTTTGAGTATTTAAAAATGCAGTCCAAATGCATCCTGGCTTCATTTTTTTCTAATGAAAAGTCACTTGTAATCTTATTGGGGTTCCATAAATATCATGGGATGTTTTCCTTTGCTGGTTTCATGATCTTCTCTTTGGCTTATATTGGATGGTTTAACTGTGACATATCTAAGCATAGGTCTTCTTGCTTTATTCTACATGGAGGTCACTAATCCTTGCAGATGGGTTGATTCACGTTTATAATGAAATTTGGAAGCTTTACGTAGTGGCAGTATCATAGCCAATGAGGTTTATCTGAGGCACGGTTATTGCTAATTGAAAACTATAATGATATTTGGAAAGGTAGAAATGATATATTTAAATAATTTTTTTACTCCATTTTCTGAACTACTTCTGACAATCCAGTTAATTATATTTTGTACAATTAGTCATTTCCTACATTTCTCTTGTATTCTTTTCCTTTATGTTCATTTTTTCTGTTATTCATATTGCTTAATATATATCATTCAAAGTTCAAAATCTCTGGTTATTTTTCATTACCTCTCACATAAACTGTTGAATACATTGAGAGAATTTTTCATTTGTTATTATAATTTTCAACTTCCTAATTAACATTATGTTTATTAATTTTTTTTTCAAATTTAAAAATATAAAAAATTCTGTTTATTCATATTTGATATGTTGGTATCTGATTAAATATTTTCATTGTATCTTCCTTTACTACTTTCATCATGGTTTCTTTTAGTTCTTTGAATCTATTTACAATGTCTGCTTTAATGTCTTTTTAAGTGCAACATCAAGGGACCTTGAAAAGCAGATTCTATTGCATGCTTTTTACATGATAGTGTGCATGTTTGTGTTTATGGGTCATATTTTCTATTTGCATACTTGAAGGTTTTGTTAAAAATTAGACATATTAGATAATGTAATGTAGTCACTGGGCACAAACAATCTTCTTATTTTTTTGGTTTGATTATATTGTCAGTTCACTTGCTTTTTTTTCAGTAAATTGAGTAGACAAATTCATTGAATCCAGCCTTTTCTGCAGTGTACAGACTCAATTTCACTTCTCAGTTTGTGTAATCTTGGGCCTACACAATTCTCCTCAACCCCCCTTATCATGGCATAACTGTGATTTTACCTCCTGTGTAGTCTGACTTCTTTAATATCACACCCACATGGTCAGTTCACCCATATGTTCAGCTCCATTAATTAATTGTGATTTTCTGCATTGTTTTCATCATTGTGCTCAAACATAAATTATTTCCCTATCTTTTCCAATTATTATCAGGCATCTTTGCTGGAAAAGATATTGAGGGCACTGTTTGAGTTTTCCATTGACAGGATTTGTCTTCTCAATATTCTGTTTGCCTTTATTATATTTGTCTGTATTTTCTAGCTGTTCTACTGTATTAAGTGTGGACAGCACTGAGCTACCAGCCTTTTCCATATGTGAAACCCAATACTTACATTTCTATTGAAAGCACCCTTAGGCTTGAATTTCTTTACACCACATATAAAGTCATTCTCCAATGGGAGATCCCAAAATTCTATTTTCTAATTGCCTGGCTTTCCTCCATGGTAGAAAGAAGTATGGGCCTTGGTAATTTTGTTAAAAGATGCTATATTTATGTCAGCAAGAGAACAGCCAATTTGTAACCATCTTCAAAATAAGTGAGCTGGAATGTTAAGTATCTTCAATTTAATTTATACCATTCAATGAAATTGAATCAGCTTATTTTTAGTGAAAATTGACAATGCATTAATTTCACTGGCAAACATATTATCAAAGATAAAAATGCTCAAGATATACCTTTACTAAACCAATGAAGGAGGTCTGATTTTACTTTCATTAATTGAGATGGCTTTTGCATGTTAACTTTTGGGAGGTGATATCTGGACAGAACAGACAATCCAGAAATAGAGCCATAATTATGTGATTATTTGTATGACAATTCAAACTTTGCATAACAGTTGGATAATTTGCTCTTTTTTTTCCAATGAAGTGCAGAGTAAATTCAATGTGTATGGAAGGAATCAATAAATTTGATATCACACACATCATATATAAAGGAAGTCCAGGTTTGTTACAGAACTATATTTTAAAGGAAAAATTTCAAAGAAGACATAGAGGTATATCTTTTTTACTGCAGAATTTATTTGACAAGATATAAAAACACTAACCCAGAAGAGAAGGACTGGTAAAAATAGCTAAATGAATTCAAATGATAACTGTTCATAAATGTTAACATTAAGAAGGTAAGTTTCCAGTCCAGAGAAGGGACAATATTTTTATCCCATATGCAACTCTAAAAGGTTATGTAGCCAGATTGTATAAAGAACTTCTAAATTTCATTGAGAAAACACTGGACTTATTCAAATTAAAAACAAAAAAAAGCAAAATAATTTAATGAGGAAATAAAATGACTGAAAAACTTGAATATTTGCAAATCCTCATTATTCTTCTAGGATACACAAAGTAAAGCCACAAGTATTAAGAACTCCATACTAATCAAACAAGCAGATTTTTAAAAATCAGAAAGAACATATTATTTTAAGGCTGTGAATAAAAAGGAACTCTTACAGGAAAGTGTTTAATTAATACAACTTATTTGGAAAACAGTTTGGATTTACCTAGCAAATTTTAAGATTCACATACTCTTTGATATAACAATTATATTCATAGGTAAGCCCTAAAAAATGCATTTCAATTATTTTGGACACATTTACACCAATGGTGATGGGATTGTTCACAACTGTCAAAGATGAAAGGCATCCAAATATCCATCAACAATAGAATGTTGCATATGCAAACATGAAAATAAATTATAATTAAATTTAAAAACTTGGATGAATATCATAAGCAAAATGTCAAGCAAAGGAAACAAGAGTGAGAAAAGATATAAATATGGCTTAATTTATATTAAATTTAAAAATATTTAAAAGTTTAATTTATTTTTCATAATTAAATATAATGGTGGGAAATTTATTTTAAAAATAAAATTCCCTTCCATTTCTAATTTTCTGGATGTTTATTAGGAAATTGTGGTGCAGTCTGTCCAATTCTTTTCTGCATCTAATGTGATAGCAATGTGTTTCATTTTTCTTTTGTTCTAGTTATGCAGTGTATGAGAGTTTGAAGTTATTTTGTATGTCCCAGAAAATATCATGTTCTTAGAACTAATCCACTCCTGTAGGTATGAAAACTTTTGATAAGATTGCACTAAGATATCTTTTGGTTAGATCACTTGATTTAATTTTAGGCTTTAATTGGAATAAAATAGTGAGGTGTGAGCCAGGGTCATTCTCTGACCACTTGCTGGGGTCTTATATAAACTGAGAACTGGAAGTAGAATCACAGAGAAGACAGCTGCCATTTTGACCCTTCCATGTAAAAGAAGACTCCAAGATCAGCTACAGCTCAGAGAGGGGCAGGAGGCTGGAATCAGCAGAGAAGCTGAAAGAGACAGGTCCAGGAAGATATATGTCATATTCCTGAGTGTCCCCAGCTGAGCTCAAGGAGAACGTAAGCTTGAAGGGGGAGCCAGGGACTTTGTCAAAGACTGGCTGTCATCTTGCCTTGCCATGTTGCAAGACTCCAGGTTCTGCCAATAGATGGTCTTTCTTAAGAAAGCATCTCTGAAGGTGCCTTGATTTGGACATTTCATGACCTTGGGACTGTCAGCTTTCACCCCAAATCAATTACTATTACAAAGGACAACCCACTTCTGGTAATTTTGCATCAGCAGCTTTGGCAAATTTAGATAATGTGCATTAAGTTGATTCATTTTTGTTTGTTGAAGCATGCTTCCATTCTGGAATAAATCTCACTTGGTTATAGAGAATAATCTTTTTAACATACTGTTGGATTCTGTTTGCTAGAAATTTATTCAAGATCTTTCGGGTATTTTTATAAGGGAAACTGGTCTATAATTTGCTTTTCTTATGATTACTCTCAAAGTTAAAAAGACAGGCAAACCAATTAAAAAGTAAACAAAATACTTGTATAGACATTTTTCTAGAATGGAAATACAGATGGCAAAAAAAGCAAATGAAAAATTTTGAATATCACTAATTAGGGAAATGCAGATCAGAACTAAAATGAGATACCATTTCTCATATTACAGAAAGGACATTATTAAAAACAAAACAGAAAACTACAAGTGTTGGAGAGGATGTGGAGAAATAAGAGCACTCTTCTGTTGGTGGGAATGTAGAATGGTGCAGCCTCTTTGGAAGTCAGTTTGGTGTTACCTCATAAAGTTGAATATAGGACTGCCTTACGATCTAGCAATCCTGTTACTAGGAATACATTCAGAAGAACTGAAGGTATGGATGTGAACTGACATTTGCACACCAATGTTCATAACAGCATTATTCACAATTACCAAAATAAGAAACCAGCCAACTTGCCCATCATCCAATGAAGCGATTCACAAAGTGTGTTATATCCATTCAATGGAATACTATTTAGCTATAAGAAGAAATGAAATCAGCATGCATATGACAACATGGATGAATGTTTGAGGACATAATGTGAAAGGAAATAACCCAGACACAAAAGTACAATTTTTGTATGTTATCACTAAAATGAACTAAATACAATAAGTAAATTCACAGAGGTGAACTCAGAGTATAGGTTACTAGGAGATAGAATGTAGTTTGAAGAGGGGAGCTTATGATTAATGTATGTAGAATTTTTAATAAAGTTTATTATAAAAGAATGGAAATGAATAGAGCTGATGGTAACATAAGACAGTGAGTATAACTAACACTGTTAACTTCTTTGTGGCTGAAAAGAGGAGTTTGTGGATATAAATATCAATTGAAAGGAAGCTAGAGAATAATCTAAGGACTTTACAACAACTATTTTGGTGATGGTTGATGATTGTCATTAATAGTACAAATATAAGAATGCTCTTCTTTTCCAGAGTGTTAAGAATATGGTGAAAAATGGGGAAATTACAACTAATGTAACTTATGGTCTATAGTTAACAGCAATGTTGTAATATTTTTGCAGCAATGGCAAAGAAGATATAACAATTCTAAGGGACAAGAAGAAGTGGTATAACCAGGTATGGGATTTTTCCATTTGGAGTAATGAAACATATGAAAACCAACTGAAGTGATGTCAGCACAACTGTGATAATGAGAGCTACTGAGTGCATACTCTGAAAGATTTTTCAAAGCATGGGACTGTATACACAGGAAATCCTGTGGTAGAAATGGACTGTAATTAACAGAAGAATATGAACATTCTCTCATGAAATATAACAGATATATAATAATAATACAGAATGTTAATAATAGGTTAGTTTGGGCAAAATACACTAAATGTAAAATATTGGCTTCAGATTATAATAATATATTTTTTATAATTACGTTTTTTTTCATTTTTAAAGAACCTTTAGATTATATAAATGTTACATAAAAACTATAAAGGATTCCCATATGCCCCACTCCCTCCCAACTTTCCCACATTAACAACATCCTTCATTAGTATGTATATTTGTTACAATTGATGAAAAATTTTTCAATTTTTCAATCTTTTAATTTTTCACTTGCAAAATTAATTTTTAAATATTATAGTATAAAATAGGATATCTCAACTTTTCTTGTGATCTGAGTTGCACACATACAGCCTTATATAAAATTATAATATATGCATAAATGTAATGTCTTAAATATACACAACTCATAAAATTTGTTTTTTAAAAAAGAAAAAACAAATTTGAAGAAAAATAATGATATACTTGGACCAATTATTTTCACTTTTAAATATATCACAGGAAAAATATTCCATAGAAATTGGGAGTGCTATTAATATAAACATATATATCTGCATGTGTATACATATATACACATATATACATATACATCTGTTTGCATCTATATATTTCTATACAGATGCCCTTTAGTTTTTTAGGATGTTCAAACAAATACTATGAAATGGTTTGACATAGTTAATAAGGATTTATTTGCTCTCGGTTTTGATATCAGGAATATGTACAAATAAAGGAACCATCAATGCGATACTATCTCACCAAAGACTGGTGTTCTGAGGCTGGCTCTTGCTGATCTTTGGTCTTAGTTTGTCACATGACAAGGAACAAGGTGACATATTCTTGTCTCTCCATTTTCCTCAAGTTCCATGGATTTCATCTTCTGGCTGCTTGGTCTGTGGCTTTCTCTCTCTTTTACTCAAATTCATTTTCTTACACAAGTCTCCAGTAATAGGAAAAAAATACTTATCATGATTGATTTGATTTACACATTAACTGAAGTAATCTTATTAAAGGGTCCTAGTTACAATGGTTTGACAGTCACAAAAATGGACCAATATAAAGAGCATTTGTTTTTGGGGTACATTCATTTCCAATGAACCAGGTGCATGTACAGATATACATATATATCTGAATATACTTATATATGTATATATGTGAGTGCATATATATATATGAAAGAACAAAATAATGAATAATAGTTTATTGGATTACTATATTTAATAGAGTAAACTGCTGTAATTGATTGGGTAATAATTATTAAATAGAATAAGAAATGTGTGCCTCTAATGGTGAAAAAGCATAATATCACTTCAAAAATCAAATAAGAACAGAAGAAAAATGTATATTTGTGGTCCATACTAGAATTATATATTCATAATTAAATGTTACCTCAAAGATTGCAAAACTTAAGTTATGAGCAATTTTTTACTAATGTTTACTTTAAGTGATGTTGCAATATTAGAATACTGCTAATTAGAGAGATAACTGTTAAACTCAGCATAATGTCTATGTTGCTGAAGTTTTGCATCTTTCTTCTTTTCTAATATCAAAATATATTTGTGTTCTCTGTTGTTTGATGATACCTGAAAATTTGGGGTGTCTTTTGGTATAGAAAATTCTACTTAATAGTTCTGTGAAGACAAATGAGGCTCAGCAGGAAGAAGCACCTGATCCATTATGATTTTACCAACCATAGGTTGAAGGAATTTGTCACGAGTCATCTCCAGATCTAGTATTTTGGTTGTTGTATATTGTCTATTTCTGTGATACTAATACATTTCTGTATATTAAGCCCATCCTCTCTTATCTTATTCTGAATAGATATCCAAATTTTAGTGGAGATTTACTTTCTCAGAATTTTCCTGAAGGCTTCAACCACATCTTTGTTCTGAAGACTGTAGATGAGAGAGTTGAGCATGAGAGTAATGATAGTGTAGAAGACAGACACTACTTCATCCTGCTCAGCCATACGATAGGCTTCAGGGAGAAAGTAGTTGATAAAGGTGGTTCTGTAGAAGAGCAACAACACAGTGTTGTGGGACGAAAAGGTTGTCAAAGTCTTTCTCATCCCTAAGTTTGATTTTCATCTCAAAACAGTAGAAAATATCTGACCACATGTGGCCATAATGGCAGACATAAAAATGAGGAGGAACACAACACCAATAACATTAATCACATTTTCATAATGGGATGTACCAGCACAAACAAGTTTCAGGAGTTCTGGGAACTCAGAAAAGAAATGATGGAATTCCTGGGAAGCACAGTAAGGGAGATTCAGAGTATATATGCAATGGACCAAGGCATTGAGCAGAGAACTCTGCCAGGAGCCAGTCACCATGAAGGCACAGAATTTAGGGCACAGGAGAACTGAGTAACAGTGAGGGAGGCATAAAGCCACATAGAGGTAATAATCCATGCTTGTCAGGAGAAGGCATTCTGCTCCAATAAGTTTTGTGAAAAGAATGAGTTGAATTTCACGGTATATAAAGGAAATCATTGGCTATCTTTGGGGGAAAAAGTGGAGCTATACAAGAGGCCCACTATAGAAAGTTAGCTGAGAAGGAAATACATACGTGTATCGAGTCAGGAATCTAAACAAATGAGAATAATCATCATAATGTTGCCAAGAAGAGTCACAAGAAACTCCAAGAAGATGAGAGAAGAGGAGATTGGGGCCTTGAATGTGGTGAAATAGTCCCAGAAGAACAAAATCAGTTCCAGTCTGATTAGTCCATCTCTCCATTCTCTGCTTCCTTATTCATTATCCTGAATAGATTAGATAAATATCTTAGCCTCATCACAAATAGATCCCACCCTCTTCTTACAATATGCCAAGTTCATTCTTTTCTCTAGTTTTACAATTATATATACAATGTGTTTCAACTGTTTTCAACACTATCTCTTTACCACACAAATTTTTCATTACTATTGCAATGTCACTGTATGCTCATGAAAATAGTTTAACCAAAATTAACCAAGTTATTATGCTCTCAGTTTTTTTAAGGAAACACATTTAGACTTCTTAATAATTTTTAAATTTTGTAAGTAGCTTTTAAGCAAAACTAAAGTATTCAGATATCTCCAGATAATCTTTCTCCCTGTGTGTAACATCATCTATTTATTTCTCTACTCTGTATCTCTGTTTCTCTCTATCTTTCTATAGCCCAACCTATCACTATTATTTTATTTTATGTATATATTGATCTCTATTTATTGATATATGTAGCACAGTTACTTAGAGACTTTCTAAGATTTTGCTTAGTTCAGATTTGCAAGAAATAGGGGGTGCATAAATGAGATAGCAGCCATAAGTAATCTTCCATACAAGTATGGGAGATGTGTTGCTTTCCAAGTGTCAATTTCACGTTTTTATTTTTTTTTATTTTTTTTATTTGTAAAATGATATATAAATACATATGCATATATGTACATTTGTTTACATAAATGTTATTTGTTATATATATATATATATACATTTTATAAAGCTGCCTAGATAACCCAAATATTACTCAGAAACTACAGGGATTCCCATGCACCCCACCGCCCACACCCCCAAAAACACCCCACACAACCATTCCCCATCCATGTGGTACTACACGGGCAATGGATATACACATCCTGGGGCCTTGCCACCGAGCATAGACCACAGTTCACATCACAGACCACACTCTCTCCCACCCAGTTCTGCATGGTATATTCTGATGGAAAATGGCCTACATTCGTCGCTGCTTCGCCACTCAGGACAACCCCCAAAGTCCCAAAAAAGCCCGAGTATTTCAACTGCCCCTCTTCCCCCTGCCCCAAAAATGTCCAGTGGCCACCGGCTCCACCTCACTGGTACAATTTCTTCCATTGCTTGAATCACAATATGTCTACAACAGAACACCACCAAGTCCACTCTAGTCCACAGCTCCTCCCCCCATCCTGAGGGGACTTGGAAGGTAATGTCCACTCCACCTCCAAGTGAGAGAGGGCTTATATTCCATGGATATAGTGGATGGGATTATCTTGCCTTCAGCTGCAGGCCCTTTCCATTCCCTGGGATGGCTGTTGCCCATCGTCGTCTCCTCGCCAGGTTACTTGGATGAGTCCATTGAGCTGTAGGGTAAGAGTTGCAGCTCTACTGAGATTCCAGGAACAGCTGGCAAATAGGTGGGCCAGAGGATACAATCTCTGGAAGTACACCTAAAAACTCCTGCATCACATATACGTTTGAGTATATGTACGTTTGAGTAGAAGGGACTGATGGACCATGTGCAGGGATGACTTGTTTGAGTCCAACTCTGTCACTCTCAGGGACACAGATGCCAATGAAGAGCCCACTAATTAGGCATCATTCTCTGGGGCTATCCCCACTTGTATAGGACCTGGGTGTCACCAGAGCCCCATTCATAGGGGATGAATGGGAGGAGGTACACCTGGGGCATACTGCTAAGGCATATGAATGTGCTCATGTAGCATTGCCACAGTGTGTGGAGATCCACACAATAACTGAAAGAATATCAAATTCCCATCCTGAGGAACTCTGCCACATTCTATAATGGACCAGTAAGAATGCCCCCGAGTACTGAAATAGTGCCTAGTGAAGTAGGATGGACCATTTTGACTGGCCCTTGATATTGATGATCCTTTTCTTTTGAAATTGAGACTTAGCCAAGTACTATATGTTGCCTAAATTACCTTTTGAGAGCCTCCTTGTTGCTCAAATGTGTCCTCTCTCTAAACCAAACTCAGCATACAAATGTGTTGCCTTCCCCCACTATGGGACAAGACTCCTGGGGCTCAGCTACCCTGTCACAGAGGGATTATTACCATGTGCCAACTAGCAATGTAACTGGAGGAAGACCTTGACCATAAGGGGGAAAGGGTAAATACAAATGAGTTTTTATGGCTAAGAGGTTGCAAAGTGAGTCAGGTGGTCATTCTAGAGGTTATGCTTATGCCTGTCTCAGCAGGATTTCATTGACTGCCACAGTAAATATTACCTCAAATAGTAGGGCTCCTAAGGGCTCTATAGACATCCTGACACTATAGGTAGGGCAGACAGCTCAGGAGTTTGGCACTCTACCATTGTACCCTACTTTGGATTTTATGCTCCCCTGCGTGACAGAGTGGTTCTCATTTGTGCTTTTTCTACACATGGCTCTTCTGCCCCTACTATTTGAACTGATAGTTAGTACTAGACTTGAAAGATGTATGTACAAGAGACTTAAATCTTTGGGTTTTCCATGTGCCAGTTAGGCCCTGAATCTCAACAGAATTGCAACACCTACTCTCCAGTTCATTGGACTCATCCAGAACAGCTAACAAGGAGATGATGATGCACAATGCCCATCCCAAGAACAAGAGAGTTTGCAACTACAATCAAGATAGTCCCATCCATCTGCCCCATAAGATATAAGCTGTCTCTCAATTAGAGGCAGAGTGGTCATCACCATAGCAGAATCCTCAAGTTTGGGGAATGAACGATGGACAAAAACACATTTGTGTCCTGCATGGTTTCTCCACATATTGCATCCAATAATTTGATAATGGTTCTGGATTTGTTAAACAAGACACAAATTAAGGTCCCTGTCATGGGAAATCCAATGAACTCTCCATGCTCCAAGCCACACTCATTATTGAGCATTTTCATAGACAATGCAAGGCATGGTTAAACTGCTGATGAATGGTGAAAAGATAACCCTAAATCTGGTTTACAACCTCAGGTGAACAGACTATGGTCTCTGTGCAACAATTCCCTGAAAGGGCACTTCTCATCTGCAAATACATTTGATCAGAAGTCTATCCATCTCTTTTAATTTTACAGCTTTCTTTGCAGTTATCGGCAACTTGGTCCATGGGAGTGCTTCAAGGGCCTTCCTTTCCTTAAAATACCTCATGCAAGACTTAAATATGGGAGATTAAGATAAATATTCAATTACAATGTACAGGAAGTTATGTAAATGTATTGTAAAATAATTTTTAGTAATTCAGGGTTGGGGCTGAACTATTCTTAAACTTGGTATTTCTTTCTCTTTCAGCTATATAAAAATGATTTCCTATAAAAATGTTTGTTTTCCTTTTGCATCCATCTCTTCCAGACAAAACTGTTAGAAATTCAATGCCTCAGGCAAATCTGAACCAAGTAATACAGTAAATCATTGGGACAGGACTTTGAACCTCAAGATAGACGGTCCCAGAGTGGGAGGTCATAATGTCTTGTTAATAAGACATTATAACCTTCTCAGTTTGTCCTAAAACTGAAACCTCTTTGTTTCAATGCAGGTGACATCTGAGATTTTACTTAAATGTATACTCTATCATTACACTGTCTCAGCAGTGTAATGCATTGAGGTCAGCTTCAAAATAATGGTCAGTGTAGTTCTGTACCTAAATTAATTCCTTGGCCCATATGAAAAAGGTTGGTTATGGTTATGAGTCTCATTGACTGCCAAAGTAAACTGTGCCTCAAGGAGTTGAGATCCTGAGGACAGCAGAAACATCTATACACTATCAGCAGGGCAGACAATCCCAGGAATTCTGTACCCTGACAATGGGCCTTACTTTGGAATATATATCCCCCAAAACAACAGAGTTACATTTATTTATAATTTCCCTGCACATAGCTTTTCCGCCACTTTTATATCAACCTATAATAAAGAGTATTCTTGTTAAATATATGTCCCAGAGACTTAAATCTTCCAGCTGTTCATATGCTGGTTGAGCTCTGAATCTCAGCAGAGTTGCAACACCTACTCACCAATTCATTGGCCTCACCCAGAAAACTAACAAAAAGATGATGGTGGACAGCACCCATCCCAGGAAGTGGAGAGTGTCTGCAACTGCAAGCCATACAGCTCAATACATCTGCCCCATGGGATCTAAGTCTGCTCTCAATTGGAAACAGGGTTGGCATCACTATCACAAAATCCTCAAAATTGAGGAATGAACAAACAAAAAGGGGGAAAAAAAACTATGGATTTATGGTTATTCTAACAATGGAATAAATTGCATCCTTGATATAAAGGTAGTGGCCACCAGTGTTTCTGAGACTAAAACGAGGGAAGAATATGTACAATATGGGGGCATTTTTGGACATTGGCATTATCCTGCATGACATTGCATTCATGGATACAGGCCATTAGACCTTTTGTCAAAACCTATAAAATTGTGGGGGCAAAGCATAAATACAATGTAAACTATAGTCCTTCATTAGTACAATGCTTCAATATGTGTTCATCAATTGTAACAAATGCACCACACTAATGAAAGATGTTAACATGGGAAAGTGTGTGTGTGGGGATGGGGGAGTATATGGGAATCCTCTATATTTTTTATGTAACATTAATGTAATGTAAACATTCTTAAAAATAAAAAAAATATATACAAAAACTTAAAGTAAAAGGCTCCTGGCTCTCCAAACAGACCCAATCTTCTCCAGGCTTGGCAATGTTTGAAGTTCTTGGAAATATTCAATCTGCTTGATACATCTGATAATGTGCTTGGAGTGATTTTGGTCATAGACTTGGTATCATTTCCTCAGAGTAATAACCTGCTTTTTTTCACACACCCCTCAAAGTGCATCTCATTCAGGTCCATGTTGGGATTGCTTATATTTCTCGCTTAGGTCATGAAAAGCCAAAGGCTGTAGATGAAGAGTCTGACACCTGATTAACAACTTTCATGTCAGGGTGACATCATCAACATTGTGGCCTAAGACATCCCCCTTGATAGAACCCCCTCACAATCAACTAATAAAAGGATAAATGCAACCTCTTGGAATTCTGCAGTATGACAGAAAAAAGAACTGGGAAGAATTCCCCAAATGTTGAAGAAAAGTGAACAAAATGGTATGATATTTAAGACAGAGACACATCAGTCTGGAAACTTCTCCATCACTTGGTCCCACACAGCTTAGCAGTCACACAGAGGCAAGATTACCTGGGTCCCTCATGCCACAGATATAGAACATAAAGCCACTCACAGCATCAGGTTAGAACTCTATATATATCCAGGCACAGGGAACTAAATCCACAGAGACTCAGGGAAGGGCACAAATAGCTAATAATTGTCATATGCAAAAGTACCATAGAGAAAAAAATAGACCATGGCATAAGCATTGGCAAGAAGTGCAAACACTCAATTCATTCTCTAGTTGCTGGATCACCTGAAAGCAATATTGACTTTTCTGGATTGAACCCATCAGTCTCCAAAGGTAGATATTCAACGTTTTTGATAATTGCAAGCAGTTACTCCTGGTACCAATTTCTATCTTAGTTTGCCACAGGGCTGCTGATGTAAAGTACCAGATATGTGCTGTCTTTTATAATGGGGCCTTATTAAGGGAAATTCTTACAGTTCTAAGGCCATGAAATTTCCAAATTAAGGCACTATAAAAGATGTTTTCTCACCAAAGTCAGGTATTAGTGATCCTGGTGTCCTGCCACATGGTGAGCCATGAAGGCTGGTCTACCAGCCTCTCTCTTCTTTCCCTTTGAGCTCAGCTGTGGCAATCAAGCATCTCTCCCTGGGCTTCTCTCCTTGAGTTTCTTAAGGCTTCTCTGTCTTTCTGCAGTTATAAATGAACATAGAGTCTTCTCTCTGCTTTCTTCTTTCTCTCACATGGCAGGATAAAAATGGCAGCTTCATTTTTCTGTATATCTTCTTTCTCTCTGTGTTTATGTTTTCAGTTCTCAGTTTACATATGACCTATCAAGAGTGTATACACGCAATCTGAGTAACACCTCATTGATGTAGTTCAATTGAAAGTGATTTAATCAAACAATCTAACCAAGGTCCCTTAACCAAATCTAATTAAATGCCCACATATACACTGTTTATAGTCACAGTAATGGATTGCCTTAAAACATAATTTTTGGGGGATCTACAAAAGACAAACCTGGACACCAAAGAGGTGGGTTCCTTGACCAGTGTACACAGAGATAAATGCTGTAACACCAGGATTTTTAAAAAACAAAGAATTTTACAGCAAGCCAGCCAAGAAAGCAAACAGGTTGCAAGGTTCAAATATGTTTCTCTCAGTTTAATGAACTTAGTGTATTTATGAAATTTTGACATAGAAGGTTGAGATCGTGGCAGAATTTAAATTGACATATTATAATTGGACTTGCCTGGAAAAGCAGAGAATGTTTATTGCACAAGTGTGGCCTTGGGGAGACTTTAAGAACCATTTAAATTAGTTGGAATTAGGGAAGACTGACCATAAGGCATGCAGGTTACAGGGAAATCAGAGGGAAAGGTCAAAATAAGGGGCCCAAGTTAAAAGGAAGTCAGAGAGGGAGTTCAAAATAAGGACCCATGATTAAAGTAATTAGTAAAGCTTAATGAGACCAGTTGCAATGGCTTCAAAAACCCCTTATTTTTGTTCATTCAGATATATGAAGTATATGGCGCAATGGCTGTTCTGGCTTCCTCAGACTGTGGAGTGATATAAATATTATTAGGCAAAGGAATTGAATTATTTTTTCTGTAGTTTAAGATATTCACAACTTCATTGTTATCATTCTTGGAGAGACTATTATCCCTGAGTTTCATGGCTCAAGTAGAATAGCAACAATTGGAGGCTTTAAGTCTGAGAGAAATAAACTTAACAAGTAAATTATGATTAGAGGACTTACATATAAATATACCCATGAGATATTGGGGAAAAAGCATTTCATAGAGTTCCAGATAGAGCCTACTGGGGACTGTTGATTACATGTAGTCCTGTGGCTTATTTATGGTGTTTGGATAACTTTAGGTATTAAGAACATTATTGTTTGAAGCTTTGCATATTTTGACAGCTTGTAATATCTGGATGAGACCGCCTGAGGCCTAGGTAACTTCACATTTCCCAACTCTTACAATCCATTAATTAAATTAAACTACAACTAAGTTCAGCCAGTCAAAAGACATACCTCATGACACAAATCCCTGAGACTCAGATCTAAAAGTCAGAAAAATTACAACTTTCTTACCTTTCAATCCTTACATAAACAATCTGCTTCTTTAATCATAACAAGGCACTCTGTAGAAGTCAAGCACACCTCCATGTGCCTTGAGAAACTTCTCTAAATGTATGTACCTTTAATCTTAAGCAAAGTGTTGCATTCTTTTAGAGTTATGCTTATGCCCATAGCAACTATGATAAAAGACCTAAACACTTCTTAGTGGGCATGGACAATTGAGCTCAAAATTGCTGTCTCTCTTCCTGCTGCCAAGAATGGTGAACCTACATATGCCTCCTAATAAATGCTCACTTTCTCACCAAGCTGGAATTATCCAAGTCATTTTTTGGTCAGATGTATCCATCTCAATTCAGTGAGAAGTTTTCATTTTATAGTTTCTGGCCATAATTGGGAAAGTTGGTGTGTTGGCAGGATTCATCAGACCAAAGATTGAGCCAGGGTGGGGAATCCACCAGGAATTCTGGGCATGATCATCTATGTCTATATGGCAAGGGGTTGCCTGACTGCTTGATTGTTATTGACCTCTGCATGAGCACAAGGGTGTGCTGAAAAATGCCAGAGAGAATAGTGCATGAACTGCAAGAACAAAAGGTTGCAAATTTAGTAAAGATGGCAGGTATACTGCCACAGTAATTGGCTGCCCATTACTATGTGCAGTGCAGCTAGCTACAGAGATTGTCTCAAGAAAGACAAAGAAACCTGCTATTTGAGGGAGGAATTGCAATGAGAAAGAGAAATGCAGGCTTCCACCTCCACTTTAGTGACAAGTCTCCCAGAACAGCTAGATTAAAAGAAGTTAGACATGGAAACATTGGCCTGTGAATTCCTAAAATCAGGGGTCATAAACAAACATGACCATGGGTTCAGGGTATGTTATTTAGAAAAGGTTGAGATCTGAAAACATGGAACACTTGGATAGATGAGGAAAGCAATACTGATATAGGATTTATTGAAGAGTTGACCCCCAAAACCTCAGGTGTGGCCCCTTATACAGAGGAAACTTAAATCCCAGGTACAACATCCAGCACAAGCAGGAATGCTAACTAATGGACCTATTAATAAAACAATGATTTTAAGGGAATTATCTGGTGGAGAATTGATTGAATTAGGAAAACTTTCCAGCAACGATTTAGGGGATTCCTAATAACATGGTTGGTGTGACTGTGGCACATTGGAGATGATGAGGTGAGCTTAACCACTGGAGAAGCAGAAAAATTAAGTAATATTACCACTAATTCTGCTCAAAGACAGAAATTACATAATTTACAACATACCCTAGGAACTCATTCCATTATGGATTGGTTGATTCTCATGTGTCAAGACATATGGGTGACCCTAGGGGATCTTGCTAACCCACCTACTGGGTGGAGAACTATAGACAAAGGCCAGACCATGCTATAGGAATTAGGAATGAGGAAAGCTTTATATGATGAAACCTTTATATGACCCAATTGTACCATGTTCATAGGAGAAATCAGGAAAACAATCATAAATTCAGGATCTAGAGAGTAGTATAATGCTCAGGTAGCCCTCTTACCCACAGTAGTAACCCAAGAAATATATGTTGTCGGTGAAGCCATGGCTAATTTTAATGATTTAGCCAGAAACAGGGAAAGAGTAATAAAGATAATTAAAGGGAAAAAAAGGAAAGGGGAACAGTCTTCTTAGGGACCCACACTCATAACTCAGGATTCCCTTAAGGTAATAGGGAAACAAATGAGGGCTTATTTTTTGGAAGCAGGAATAGCTTGTGGAGGTAAAGATAAGAAACCAAGTGTTGTATTACTTAGTTTATGAAAAGCCTTAAAACCCGAAGAACAATTTACCAAACTGGCTATCCCTGAAAATGGGGTGAAGATAGTGCCATCAGCTCCAAGAGAAATTATTCTCATAGGGTGGGTCCCCCCAGAGCCCGTTCTCATTTGGGGATGTCAAGGTTGCCTACTTGTATGAAGCCTAAAAGATGACTGGTTGACACATGTGGTGCTGACAGTTTATTGGACACCCATAACAAACAAACAAACAAAAAACATGGGCATTAGTAGATCCAGGAGTTGAATGCAAACTTATGGACATCCTGAAAAGCATCAAGAAAATGGGTCATGGTAGATGGCTACTACAACTATGCCATAAGAGTAAGATGAACACATCTAATTCTTGAGATGGGCAAATACTTTCCCCCATGTAATATGTAGTACATATATCTCCCTAATAAGAAAACATTCTTGGGATTAATGTTTTGATGGGTCCCACTTTTCATACCACTGTTGGTTAATTCCACTTATGGGTGCAAGTGGTTAAAGCTGTTTTACAAGGTTGGGCTAAATGGAAACTGATCATTCTACCTCCACCATAGCACATTGTACACATAAAACAATAATGCTTGCCCTGTGGATGTGAGCAAATAATTGGCACAAAGAATTGACTAGAGTATAAATTATACAAGAAACCAAAGTCCTTTCAATAGCCCCATATGGCCAATAAAAAAAGCCAGTTGGCATCTGGAGATTGACAGTGACAACTGAGAATTCAATAAAGTGTTCCACTGATACATGCAGCAGTTTCCAATATAGTCAAATTACTTGATCAGCTAACCACTAAATTGGGAACTGCTTTTAGATATTGTGCTATCAGATATTGCAAATGTTCTCCTCCACATTCGTTTAGACTCAGTCCAAGATCAATTTGCTTTCACATGGTGAGGCCAACAATGGACCTTCACTATTTTACCTCAAGGATATTTACAGAATTCTACCATCTGCTATGGGATAGTGGCCCAAGATCTTTCAACAATTATTTTGCCATGAACTGTTACCTTATTTTCATGCAACTTCTATTCAATATACTTAACTATGGATGCACCTCTCTTTTCCCAGGGACCTTCTCAAAATTCTCAAAGACAGTCTTAAAAAAAGACCCTTTTGGGGTCTGACCTTGAGGAGACAATATGTCAAAGATTATCTGATTTGAATATTATGTAAAACAGGAAAATTCATTAGTATGAAACAATATTTAGTTTCCTATTTAACTTAAAAAATACTTATTTTAAGTGAAAAGACTTTCTTTTTAAACCATCTATTAGTCAGCCAAAGGGGTTCTGATGTAAAGTACCAAAAATCTGTTGGCTTTTATAAAGGGTATTGATTTGGGTTAGAATCTTAAAACTACCAGGCAATAAAGCATAAGTTACTTCCCTCACAAAAGTCTGTTCCATGTGTTGGTGCAAGATGCCTGACAATGTCTGCAAGGGTCCAGCCTTCCTCTTCCTCTTAAGTCTCCATGGTCCCAGCCTCTTTCAAAAGCAGCTGTAGGCTGGGCTAAGTCTCCTCTCTCTCCTGGGGCATGTTTCTCTCCAGGCTTAGCTGCTCTGGTCTCTCCACAAGGTCAGCTGTAGACTATGAGGCTCTCTGTCTTCGCAGGGAATCTGCCATGTCTATGGAGATGTCTCTAATCCTTTATGTTCTTCTCCTGTATGTTTAATTATTGGCACTCCAGAATCCAAAAACTCCAAGTAACTCTGCTGCCTTGTCATTTTCTCTGCATGTCCCTATCCACCAAGGGGGTGGGGACTCAACACCCTATTGATTTTGCCCAATCAAAAGCCCCAATCTTAATTTAATCAAGTAAATGTGAAACTTCCTTATCCAATAAAATCTAATATGTCCAGAAGAATGGACCAGTTTATGAACATAATCCAATATCTATTTTTGGAATTCATAAACAATACCAAACTGTTACAAACAATAAAGGCTATAATGTCCATGTAAAGATCAATCAGGATATTCTGATATGACTAAGAATCTGTCTTCTAAGCAGAACACTCATACGGTTAAAAAAAGCCTTTTATAACCTCCCATTAATAACAGACTAATAATCAAAGAAACTTTATCATTTCAACAGAGAGAAAATGAAACCTGAGTTTTACATGAATATACTATTTGGTATAAAAACTCTAAAATAATATAAATAAGTATAATATGTTAGTCAGCATTGACTATGAAAATTGAAATTTATTTCCATAAACCTCCTGTAACTTTCTATATCTGTTTAGGTTTTGTTTTACATAGCCCTGCTTCTTATTCTGTAATAAACACTTATTTTAATTTAGGCTAAAACTACACAACTTCCTTTAACAAGGCACATCCCATATAGTTTACATACCTGAAAAACAAGTTACTAAACAGATCTTTGAACTTTCTTCAAGCACAATTATTCTTAAAATATTTGTCAAATAACTTAATTTTGTTCAATGCAATTTATAGATTTATCATCTTAAAGATCTAGTAGATACAATGCTAGCTTATTTTATTAGTAAACATATAAATTTACAAAGAACATACTCAAGTAGGATAAAATTTTCTGCTTCATTGTACTTAATATTGACAGTTAAAGGATGATGTTATTTTAAGGGATGGTTTTAGAAATCTTACTTTCATCAATTTCCAGTGTGCTATTATGAATAACTTTTGAAATCATTTTCTAGAGTCAAGTAAGGAAGATTGGTTTATTATCAGGTCTAATCCATGATTTAAATGCAGGCTGTGTTTTACAGTATTTTGAAGAGTTGTTTGATTCAAAATCATTATAGATTGTATGGTATGTGATTATATATCAATAAAACTGCTTTTAAAAAGTCATTATAGAAGCTATAATTTGTCTCTGCCTGTGGTAGTTTAATATTTTATGAATCCCCAAAAGAGAAAGATCATGTTTGTAAATTTATCTATTCCTCCACTTGTAGTACCCTTTGATTGTATTAATTTCATCTGTTGGCACTTTTATTAGATTACTTGATGAGGCCACTTTAGGGCTTTTGATTGGACTATGTCAGTGAGGCATGACTGAAGTTAAGTCTCTGTCCCCTTGCTGGGTCTAATATAAATGGAAACACATGGTCAGACAGACACAGAAAGAGATGAGAGCTCTTTTTTTTTTATCTTGCCATTTAACAGAAAGAGAGGCTCAAAGAGTTGAGGACCCAGGGAAAGATGAGCCATTTCCTGAGAGCACACAGCTGAGATTGGGAAGATTGCAGAATAGCCAAGACTCATATAGGAGCCCTGGAAAGAAACAAGCCCTATGCCATGAGAGAGGGGACTAAAGGATTGTTTAAGCATGAAGCCTCAAGAAGCTGGGCCCAAAGGGCAACTCCAGAGGAGAAGGCTGGACATCATAGAAGGGCAGCTGTAGGGGAAGGTGAGTGACCCAACATGGCTGCCATACAGGGGTCTTAGGCAGTGAGGTTCATGGAGGGGCAGAAAGTGACAAGGTCAGAAAGTCCCAGTCAGAGAGGGCCTTGAATATCTGGCCTTGAATATCTGGATGTGAAATTTGGAATTTATCCCACAAGAAATGGGTACCTCAAGTCCAGGTGGTGATTTGGGAATTCCAATAGGATGTTGAAACATGTTTCAATATGTTTCCTACATATTTACCATCTATATACCTTCTTTGTTGAAGTGTCTGTTTAGTTCTTTGGCCTGTTTTCTAACTGTGTTGTTTTCTTGTTATTGAGTTTTAAGGATTCTTTGTTAATTTTGGTCTTTGTAGCTTTCTATACCTTGTTTTTGAAGCATTTCAGCAAAAACAAGAGTCCCATCTGGCAACATCTGACACTGCAATCATGTCATAAGAAGCAAAACCCAGGAAATCCTGGGAAGGTACAGACTGGCCTAACATTCCCTTTGCATTTCATGGTTCAGTGCATGGATTGTCATGCTCTTTGTGGACCATTATCACACCAATACTGTGCTCATCAGCTTTGGTCACATCCTGGTGACAGGCCACAAAGAGAGGAAGCTTGAGCAGTACATCACATACTGGCACCTAAATCAATCAGCATGTAATTTTTCATATTTCATGTTACACTGGGGTTGGACAGCAGGAAATGAATCCCTTAAGGCCTTCCTGGGTACCCTGAGATGGCCCAGGTACACCATCCTTGTCCTCTTGCTCCCCCATCACTGCTGGAAAGCCCTTCTCTCCATGATCTCATGAGGCTGAGCTCCCAAGCAACATGGCTATGGGACCCTCCAAGCCATGTATCCTTGTCCTGCTAACTGGGCTGCTCTCTTCTTCTGCTGGCTGAGTCCTCCCTCCCCATTTTCCTGAGTCCCCAGCTGCCATCCTGCCATGTGCCCTCCTAGTGGAGCTCAGCATGAACTCTCCATGTCATCACCTTGATCATCCTCAGGGCTCCAGAATGTCCAGACTCAGCCCCCACCCCATGAGTAGGCACCCTCTTCTCCTGGAAGCTAGCTGCCTGGCAGAGGGAAGCCAGGATGGGTGGGGCACATTCCAGGTGGGGAGCTACAAGAGCAAAGTTATGGGAGTTGGTAGGCCCAGGACAGGTTTGAGGTGTGAAAGCCACCTGGTATGGGGATGCAGGGCCTGGGGGTTGTTTAGGAGGGCCCAGACACCAGGCTGTGAGGCCTGGACTTTTCTTTTCATGTAGAGGCCTCATCACTTACCAAACTGGTTTTTTTGTTTGTTTTGTTGTTGTTGTTGTTGTTGTTGTTGTTTTCAGTTACTGGGGATTGAACCCAGGATATCTTTTGGGGAAACAGGTGCTCACCCACTGAGATAAACCTGCTCAATGTCTATTTACAATCCCTCATGAACCTATGAAAGGGCCCAGGGTGTCAACAGCAGGGCAGAGGTAAGACTCTGCCTGCTTCAGGCATTGCAGGGCATTGAAATTGCAGCATGATTATTGAGAACTGACTGTTAACTAGTCCTGCTGCTAGACCTTGTTATCCTGCTTCTATGTATTTAGAAAACCAGGATTCAGCCTGTTCAAACCCCATGTCACCACTTTCTAGTAGTATGTCCTTGGCCTAGTTCCTTTACCTTTCTGTACTTCAGTTTCCTTATTTTTATTACAAGAGGGCAATACATTCTAGCTCCCAGGTTGTGTTAAGGATAAAAGAAGTTGATACATACAAGTACTCTTAAGCTAGTGCCTGGCATCCTAAACTCTCAATAAGTATCAGTTATTGGTATCTGTAATGTGATATTTTGCAATGACTTGTGCAGTGTCTGCCTGCCCCTCTCTAAGATGTCAGCTCCATGGAGAAAGTGCCCTCTCAAGTTTGGCTCCCCATTTCCAGGCTGCAACATGGTAGCCCCTGGAAGGAATAAAGAAATGAGGCAATGATGGATAAACTGTTTAGCCATAGCTTTACTTACTGATATCAATCATGGTCAAGCTACCAATAGGCAGGAGATCAGGAGCAATGGGTTCTAGTCCCATCCCTGCCATTAACTTGGGTCTCAGATTCCCTAAATGAGAATTAGGGCTACCACTGCCACCATGCCTCCTCAGGTGCACTCAGCCATGGCTGACTGGGCTCCTGCTCCATGCAGGATCCTCTGAATGGATGCAGGATGGTTGCCAAGACCTGTTCCTGCCTCCAGCATGTGGCAAAGGCCTCAGTCAGAGCTCCTGCTGTAATCATCCATCAACATCCTCCCCAAAAAGCTTCTGAGCTCTGCAAGGACAGGATCCAGTCCCACTCAGCTCTGAATCCCAGAGCCTAGCTGGTGCCTGGTGCACAGAAAGACTGAGGGGCTTGAATGGATAAAGGATGACTACCCCTTGGAAATCCACAGGAAAGAGGTTCAATGGGAAAACAACTGTCTGTAATTCAATTTCATGAGTGTAGTAAATGGGCCTGACAAGTTCTATGGGAAATTGGTAAAGGAAACTATTCATTCTGCCTGGGGAACAACAGGGAAGACTTCCTAGAAGAGGTGACATGTGAGCTGTGCTCTGTAGTAAGTGCTGGGTGACATTCCTTACACATGATGGATGGAGGGCAAGGCAATTCTTCCCGTGCTGACATTCAGTGATTCTGGTTGTTTGTGGTTCATTTTAGGGCAGACACTCACCAAAGAGGAAGCTCATTTCTGTGCCACCAGCCTCACTGTTTTCCAGGGGCCCAGACAAGGGCAGACATGTAGTGGATGATGACAAGTGTGATGACATTTCAAAGAACTGACTAAATCTTAGGAAGTGGAGAGCCAGGAATACCTGTTCTGTGTTGCAAGCTCACACCTCTTGCATCTAGTTTCCCACATGGCACTAGGGCTGTTGCAGAGACCCTGGGTTCCTCCAGTATGCAGACATCCCTTGGATCACTACTCCTGAACCTCAGAAGCCACCATAGTCTCATTGTCAGCAATGGTTTTCCAGACAATCACAGATAAGATCACCTAGAAAATCCATGCACCTATAAGCATGGGTTCTAACAGTCCCTGAGTACCTGCTTTTGACCAAAATCTGTGTTGTTCAGTAATTGGGTTACAAGAAGTAGGGGCCCAGGCAAACTAGTTCCCATAGCTATGTGGTAAATATAGAGCTGATGACAGAGGGATGAGGGGAATAGTGTCTGGCTGCTCTCTATCCATCTTCCATGGACACCAGCTCACCTCCTCTCTCCTCACTCCCAGTCCCAAACTTCTCCTCCTTATCTCTCTGTGCCTTTTCTCTCTGGGCCTCAGCTCTGCTCTGTTTTGACTGGCTTTCTCATCTTACTTCTAGCTTCTGCTCCCTCATCACTTCAGCTTGCAGGCCATGGTCATTTCACATGCTCTTCCTTTATATGATTAAAAATGTTACATTTAAATGTTTTTACAGTGGAAGTGGTCATTGTTTCTTCCTATATCCCTTGAAAAGTCTCAGGGCATCTGTCACTGACCCACCCCATAGACCACTGAATGTACCTCCAACACACATACAGCTGCTTTTTCTTCCCCCTGCTCATGGAAAACTCCTCTTGTAAGTTAAATTCCCTCTCTTTCTTGGCCACATAGGGCCCTTCTCCTGGGGCCCTTTTGTTAAAAACCACCCATCAACCCCAGGAGGCCTTGACAGCTCCTAGACAATGAACAGGAAAATGCTGATCTGCTTTGGCCAGCAAAGGGAGCTCTAGGTTCATGTGGTTGCTTTTTCCCTGTCAGCCAAGAGGCTGTGATGAAGCCACCTGGAGTTCTGGAAGGCAGAGAAGGAACTGCCTGGTTGGGGGCCTGTCAGCCCCAGGGCAGCCTAAAGGCTTGAGGGAGGGGAAGCTGGAAGGGGAAGATTGGGGGCAAGTGTGATATTTAGAAATTTTAGGGTCTGAGAGTGTCTTTTTTCATTTGTTTTCCTTCATTTTCTGCAGTCCCAAACCTACAAGACGTTTTGAGTTAGTCAGGACAGGGGTGGGAGAAGGGAGGGGCACCTGAGGAACTAGGCTGGCAGTTTGGTCAAGAGAAAGAAATCCAGTGTTGGTTAGGGTCCTGAGGCCCCCTGTCATGAAGCATGAACCCTTTAGGTACCAGATCATGGGGAGGTCCCCAGGCCCCACAGTAAAGGCCAGAGAGTCAAGGGTAGTGCTCAGGGGATTCAGGGCCCTGGCAGTTTAGTAAACAGTACAGTAGTGCTTGAGCATTGTCACCACCCGGCTGCTTTACAAAGTCCCACAAAGACTTTTTCTTACCTGTGGCAGATTCATGACATCAAAGAGCTTGCATAGAAACTTAGGGAAATGAGAAGACTCTCTCTGAGCTCCACAGAAAATACATGAGGGGAGATGCCATTTCCAGTAGGCCAGCCAGGGTGGGGTGGGAGATAAGGACAGATTTGGTCAAGGGAAAAGGCCTGAGCCAGGGACACAGCAAGTCACCTGACCCCCCCCCCCAATTCATTTAGTCTCTGAAAGCCCCTGAGGCTTTCTTAAGATCATCAGTGAGTATGCAGGTGTTTGTCTATTTCACAAGCTTTTCAAGCCCCACTAAAGGTAAACAATATTATGGACTTCCAGTATCGACTTAAATTTTTTTTTAAATTGAGCTATAATTAACATGCCATAACTTCAGCCTTTTGAAGTGCCATACTCAGTGCTTTTTAGTATATTCATAAGGCTGTAAAACCATAACCACTATCTAATCCCAGAATATTTTCATCAATTCCAAATGAAATCCTGGTCTCAATAGAAATCACTTCCCCCTAACCACCCTCAACCTAATCCCTAGCATCCACTAATCTATATTCTGTGTGTCTGCATTTCCCTAGTGCAGATCCTTCATATAAATGGAATCCTACAAGTGGCTCTAGAGTCCAGCTTCTTTAATTTAGCATAATGTTCCTCAGGTCCCTCACCTTCTAACATATATCTGTACTTCATTAAGTTTTATGGCTGATAATACCCCATTGTATGGCTACCCCATATTTTCTTTATCCCTTCATCATTTGATGGGCATTTGAGTTGCTTATACTTTTTGGCTATTATGATACCAAACTTGTCCCAGATTTGGCCAGAAGGCTTTCCAGTTGGCTCCTGTCATGGTTTGACTCCACCTGAGGGCTTTGGGGCCTTCCATGTTCTCCAGTACACCATGACAGTCAGGTTCCTCTCACACATTTCCTGGACATGACCTGGACTCACACATACCTCCTAGGTCTCCTCTTTTCTTTTCATGGAAAATAGTATTTAGAGACCACAACTTAGGCATCAGTGGTGGATGTTGCTACCAGATTTTCCTTACTTATAGGCCTGTTAAATAAAAACAGCTAGAAACTCTGTTATTCCCAGAGAAAATGGATTAGTTCAGACATATTACCTAATTAAAATGTAAGATTATAGTGTTGTACTTCCCTGATAAACCAGCCTGAAGTGGCCCCACAGCCCACAGCTAGGGCAGGCAGGAGGCTGGTGCAGGGTCCTGGGGCTCTATGTTGTGCCAGGGGTTACAGCTTTAGCTCCTGAACATGGGGAAGCCAGGGGAAGGCACAGGGGTAGTTCAGGACAGGGCCTGTCACCACCAGTACAGGAAGCCATTCAGTAATTTAATTTGCAATAAGGTGTGTTTGTGCAAGTCTATGGTCCTCAGTCCTGGTGGCATTCCCTTCCCCCTCAGGTCATATCTTTCAACCCCTCCCCACAAGAATTGCCCACACTCCAATGACAAAAGCAAAGCACAAATTTTGGACAATGGACACTGTCATCCCAAGGGCTGCAAGCTCTAAGGGCTCAGAACCAAACTCCTCTTGAGGACAATCAGTAGCAACACAACAGAGATTGTAAACTACAGATCCCTGAGATGGTGGATCTCAAACCACATGGCCCAAGACTTCACCTTGTCCCACAGAAAAGTCTGCATGGTTTCTCTTATTTACAGAATATCATTCAGAGTCCATGAATGATGCCTCAGGCCCCATCTAGGGAAGAGAGGTGACTAGTTCCTGACAGAAAGGCTGGGACCTGCCAGGGATTTTCTATGTTAAGAAATTGCAGAAGGGGAAGTGGGTGTGGCTCAATAGAGAGAGCTCCCATTTACCATATGGGAGGCCCCGGGTTCCCTTCCCGGGGCCTCCTTGTGAGGGAAGGCCAGCCGCGTGGCCCAGTGGGCTGATGCAACAAGACCTCACAACAGGAAGCAGGTGTGGCTCAATCGATAGAGCCCCTGTTTACCATGTGTGAGGCCCTGGGTTCGCTTCCCGGGGCCTCCTTGTGAGGGCAGGCCAGCCTGCGCGGTGCGATGGGCTGAAGCAGCGGGACCTCACAGCAAGGGGGAGATAAGCAGACATGGAGAAAACACACAGCGAATGGACACAGCAAGCACAAGCAGCAAGGGGGGGATAAATAAATAAATAAATAAATAAATAAATAAATAAATAAAAGAAATTGCAGAAGGAATTGAAGGGCAGTGAGAAGCACTGGTTCATAGGGAGCAGTAGTGTTTATGAAACCAGGCCTACCTAGCTGGAGCCTGAAAAGCTGCATCTCAATCCCGCAGACCCCTCATAAGGAAAAGGAATTCTGGTTTCAGGGAAAAGGATCCCAAAGCATGAAACCTCAGGTAAAGATGTGACCATGGGGCCTAGAGGGAGACTGAGGATACAATGTACTACTTCCTATGGACAATGTGCTAATAATCTTCCTCAGTACTTTTCCTTTCTGCATTCGGAGCTGTGTTCTAATTTTTTCTGCACCTAGTGCTGATGTAAATCTAGAGTTTGCCCTTGAAAACTACAAGTTCCTATTTGGTGCTCAAACAAAACCTCAGCCATGGAGCAGAAAATGTCCTTCCTCCAAAGTAGTAGAAAGGGAGCCACTGCCCTGTCCGGGGTCAGGAAATGGTCCTTGAGAATGGAAGTACCTTCAACCTGTAAATCCCAATAGTCCCCAGGGGTGGTCTCAGTTCCTTCTAGGTGTATTGATACTGAAATGCACATTTGCTCTTTGAAAAGGGATTTCTCTGTTTGCTACAGTAAGCCAGGGAAGGGTAGTTGGCTCTTTTCACTTCTCCTTTCTAAAATAAACTGATGACTGTGCATGATTTCTTATTTGAATGATCAATGTGAGAGGCTTCAACTCATTTCAATTAACACAGCAAAAGAAAGAACAAGTCACCAACTCCAAAGATGTAATTGAAAGAGGACTTTAATAACAAAATATTCACATCTAACATTTATTATTTACATTAGATAAATATTACCCCTCCCCTACGCACATATATATATATTTTTTTGCTGTGTGTTCATAAAATTCAATTATTTTCCAATATCACCCAAATCTTCTTTCAGACTAACCATGTGTTGCATAGTCTTATAAAGCCCTGGAGGAAGTGGTGTATGGCCCTTGCAGTGGCATGAGATTTGAGAAAAATTGTACAAGGTGGGCCCCTCCTCACTCATCACTTGGTGAGGGATGGGGTTGGTGAAAAGGATCTCTCTGTCCACTTCCAAGGAGTGGGGGGACAAGGGTGGGACTGAGCAGAGACTCCCTCACTCCTGAAAAAGACAAGCATACTGGGGTCTATGCTGGGAACTCTGGAATGTTACAGACATCATCCAAGGTCTCCAGGTGAGAACTTCAGTGATCCCCTAATTGAGTGACTGGTCACAGGAGCCCTGGACCATCTGTCAAAGGAAGAGTCATGCTGGACAGTGGGGAAGGTTCAGGGGTTTAAATGGAGTCTGGGGGTGGCCCAGACTGGCTGGGGGGAGGGGGAGTGCCTGCCTGGCAGGGCCCAATGTGGCTGAGGTCAGAACAACTATGTGGCCATGCAGACCTGGGAAGGGGGTCCCTGAAACTGGTGGCCACCAAGGGCCAGTTAGAATTTCCACTTCTGGAACTTGGGTACCTTCAGCTTCTTCCCCAGAAGGTCTGAGATAGCTCTGTTCTTGACCTTGTCATCCATGGGTGTTTATGTTTTGTAAGAATTAAATGATACTTGGGCAAGGGATGCATAGTATAAAACACATTCATGTTGGCTGGGATCTGCAGCATTGGGGAGTGGGGCAGAAGGGTGCTCAGCTGTGCTCTGAGGAACCAAAGGATACTTCAAAACTTTGTACACCCATGAGAGAAGGCCTCAGCCAGGGACCTGAATCCACCAATCCAACTCCAGAATCAAAAGGAGCCCTCTGAATGGTGCCTGTGTGAAGGAAAGACTGCAGAGGCATGGCTGAAAATGAAGAACTTTGTTTTAAAAGTGACTCTGACTCATAATTGTCAACCTCAGAATGGAGCTGCTAAGAGGTCTTCTATTCCCCCACCCCACCCCCTGCCACCTACACTACTCAGGATCTCAAAGCTGAAATTGGATTTCTAGAACCCAGTGCATGGCTCCAAAATCCAGCACTACCCAGGACAAGACCACTGGGAACCAGCAAAGTGCAGCCCTGGCCCAGGCCTCCTAAGCAGGGTTCCTGAAGACTTCCATGACCAGGCAGTACCTGACACCCAGAAAGTGTTTACACTTTGATCCTATTTTCCTCTTGTTTTCCTGGCCTAGAGCCAACTAGAAAGAAACACTGGACTGAAATTCCTGCTCCAGCCTCAGTGGTGTGGCTACTCATCTCCTTTCTTAACCTCTCCAGTCCTTAGTCTTCCTGTTCTGTAGTATAGGACCTTCTGCCCTATTTCACATCTCACAGCTCCCATTTCCCATATGACAGATGAGAAAGGATTTAGAACCAACTTCTAGGAATGGTGGGAATCATTTTAATTTGCCTGGGCTCATGGCTGGGACAGCGGGTTCAGCTCACTGACAAGAATACAGTTTTCCTTACTCTGCACATACATACTGTGTGTGCATACATTGGTTAATTTTCTATCCTCTTCAGGGAGTGAGAAAAAGGCCAAGGTGCTTGGGAAACTAATCTAAGGTCTCAGAGCACTGGATGCCTGGCTCTGCGTCTGTGTTGTTCTTCTGGATTCTTTCCCTTTCCCACTTTCTAGAACAGTAAGACAGTTCCCTAAAGCTTCCTAAGTGGATCAAGGAAATTTTGTCTAGTTTTCACTATCATCAAGGCATGGCCTGTAGTATATTTGGAGCTTGTGTCCATCAGTCATGGTGCTTTAGGAGGTCCAGTCACCCCCTCCTTTCCAAAGGACACCCTTCAAATTTAGCCCCTCTGCTTGGGTATTTTGCTCATGGTCCAAGGTGAAAATTCCCTTCTCTGTGTGCTCCAATGTTGTTAGCTTTAAACTTGGTTTCCCAATGCCTGGGCCACATACAGAGAAGGGTACACAGGGGAGAAGGAGCAGGTAAGGAGAAGATGCTGTGGGTGCTGAGGGCTACCTTGGACAGCATGATTTGTGGACAGGGTAACTACCCACCCTGCTTTCAGGTACCCTGGGACCAGGGGGCCTTAGACCTTCAGGCTGGGGATATGGTGCTCAGCCTACCCCTCCACCATCACCCTCTCCAACTCACCCCTCAACTTACTGCAATCCTCTGAAATGATTTTTATCAGCTTGTAGTTCTCTGGCTTGTCACCATCCAAGTTGTGTTCTTTCATGATCTTGCAAATCATGGCTGGAGCCCTTTCTTGGTTGGTCACCTGTGGTGGATCAAGGGACAGTCCTCATGGCATAGGTCCTGGATATGGCTCCCCCAGATTGCAACTGCCAGAGACCCTATGGAGCCATATGTAGTCAAGGCAGGGTCTATAGGGGCCTAACTGTCATTGCTTTCCCCCTGGAGAGACCTCCATGGAAAAAGAAGTTCTTTCCAATCAGCAATTACACCATCTCCTACAAGAAACTACATCTCTGTATTGAGGCTGTTTCCCAGTGTGTTGAAATCACTGCCTTATAGCCTGAAACCTGTCCCCTGTGTCCTTGGCCTGCACAACTGCTGTGGGCTCCCAGGGCCCTGGGGAAAAAGGTGACCATGCAGCAGAGGGTGGGGACTGAGGAGTGAAATTTGGGCCTCTCTCTGTCACCTCCTGTCACCCAATCACAGTAGATGGCTTGTCTTCAGGGAGTGCCCCTACCCAGATCCTGCCCCTCCAGGACACCTTCAGGTAACAATGAAAGGCCAGGGCAAAGCACACACTATCTAGTTCAAGCACAGATGTCAGAGAGAAGGGGGGACTGGATGACAACCTACGGCCCTCCAGGACTCCAGGATGCAGCTGTGGTCAGCAAGTTCCAGACCACAGTTGCCTTGACCATGAGGGCCCAGATACAGGCAGGGCTCAGGTCAAGGGTCAGACAAGTGACAGCTTAGTAAAACCTCACCCGCTGCTGGCTACAAGAGAAGTGCAGCCCAGGGCAGGTATGTAACATGGCAGCTCGGCCAGCCTCTGTGCAGTGGGAGCTGGGGTGGCTCCATCTCCATGTCTCATGCAGGATCTGGCTCCTGCTCACACCTTGATGGTCACCATCCTGGGGCAGACCTCATCTTCCCTTCTGGATCATGGCATCAGCCCTTTAATCACAGGTGTATTCACACACTGGCCTAACTTCCACTTTGAGGCTAAAGGTCACCTGCTATCCCTGTTCTGCTCTGACCCTCCTGTGGCTTCCATCTCCCACTGTGAGAAAGTCAAGCTCCATCCAGCAGCTCACAGGGCCTTATGTGACCCAGCTCCCAACACCTCTCTGACCTCAACTCTTCCCGTTGACTCCTGCTCCTTCACTCTGGCCTCCAGACAGTTCTTCTGGCCAGCCAAGCACATGTCCCCCTGAGCCTGGCAGGCTGACCCTCCTCCTCCTCTCTGGGGCTGCCTCAGGGAGCTTTTCCCAGGCCTTCCTGGCTCAGTATGCCAGCCTCAGTCCCTGTGTTCACACTCTTGAGCTCTGACCACCATTGAACTCATGCTATTCCTGCCTCTGCAGGTGGCTGTCTGTCCTTCCCCACCCACTAGGAATTTTGGCTGGGAGGGAACATGTCATTCCTTATGTGTCTACTGCCTGAACAAGTGAAGGGCACCAGGGGACATCCACATGCCTTTCTCACTATGATGCTCCTGTACTGGTGGTCATTGGCCACATCCAGGCTGACATGGGCAATGCAGTAGTCAGTCACATGCCATTTATAGCATGGCTGAGTGTTGTGGCACTTGTGACTAGACCAGCTGGCCCTGGGTTTGGTGGAGGAGGAGGAAAAGGACATTCCTCTGGATGATGATGTTACAATAGAGGAGTTCTGTGATGATGTGGAGGTCAAATGCCCCAACTGTGGGTCACAGATAGATCATCAGATACATGGAGCATCAAGGCACTCCAGGGAAGCTCTAGAATCTCTAGGAGGTTCTAGAAGTTATGAAGGTGTCAACAATTCTCAACCCCTTTGTGGACCTAGAGAAGGCCAAGCAGGCACAGGAGAGGGAGTGTGAGAGTGAGGGCCAACATGAGAAGAGGTGGGCATTCACCTTCATTTCCTGGCCATTTTGTGACTCTTGGATATGGTCCAGGTGGATTTTCCCCTCAAAGCTTGAAAGGCCAGCCACGTGTATTTGAGGTGAGTCATCTGTATCCCTGCTGGTGAAATCAGAGCTATACTGGAACTGGACACTGGAGTGAGGAGTGCTGCTACCACTGGACTCACTGTTGAGGGACTGGCAGCTGGATGGATGGGTTGGCTTACACTGGGGTCCTCCCCCAAGTTGCAACCAAACTTGTGCCCTATCACTGCACCTGCTTAGTGTTCAGTCCATCAATGGAGCCTAATATCCTGCATATACAAAGAAATCCTACACCTCAAAAATAAAAAGACAAATAACCCACTTAAAAAGTGGGCAAGTGACCTAAAAAGACAGTTCTCCAAGAAAGAAATGCAAATGGCTAAAAAACACATTAGAAGATGCTTAGGGAAACGCAAATCAAAACTACAATGAGATAGCATCTTACACCCATTAGAATGGGGGCTGTTTAGAAAACAGCAGACTATAAGAATTGGAAAGGATGTGGAGAAATGGGAAACCTCATCCACTGCTGGTGGGATTGCAGAATGGTCCAGCCACTGTGGAGGACAGTATGGTGGTTCCTCAAAAAACTAACTATAGATCTTCTGTATGATCCAGCGATTCCACAGCTGGGTATATACCTAGTAGAAATGAAACCAAAGACATAAACAGATATATGCACAACAATATTCATAGTAGCATTGTTCACTATTGCCAATTGTTGGAATCAGCCTAGATGCCCATCAACAGATGAGTGGATAAACAAAATGTGGTACATACATACCATGGAATATTACTCAGCTGTAAGAAGGAATAAAGTGCTAACACACGGGAAAACATGGATGAATCTTGAAGACCATATGTTGAGTAAACAAGCCAGGCATTGAAGGATGACCAGCACATGACCTCACTGATATGAATTAAGGAAATTGAGCAGTCCCCAAGAATTTTGTCTGAAAAATAGGTTTACAAGAAAGAAAAAGAGAAGAGAAGGTTGTGAGCCATAACCTATAAGGATGTAAACTATGGTAAAGAGATAGAGTGTAGTTGCATATTGAAGGGATAAGACAGGAGGGTAGTTATATTACTGGGTTTAGTGGTGCAGGGTTGAGAGGTGGGTTGACTGGGAAGGGTGGGTTAGAATAACCAGGATACTGGGGGGAGAGCAGGGAGAGAAACCAGGTGAACACTTGGGATTTGTGGGTATGAAGTTGAAAGTACAAAGGTGGGAATGCTCTTATGGCAATATGACAAGGAAGGGTCACTGGTTTGGGTGTTGGTTGGGGGGCCAGGCATTTGGGACAGGGCACACCTGGAGCAGCCTTCTAGGAAGTGTGTGACTGTTCATTCTGTCATAATGTGTTGTATCAGTGGGTGGGGACCCACAAAATGAACAGGAAGGAGTTGGAGTCCCTTCTTTGGGATGACCAATTTTTTCAGAAATAGACAGGTGGGGGTCTCTCAAGAGTAAGGGCAATTCCTAATAAGGGAGGACAAACCAGTGTGTCAAGACCTCTTGTTGCATGTAACTATGAATCTTGTCATCCAATGAGTCAAGCCAGGGGGTCGTCATGGGCCCCATGGGGATGGGGAGAGAGGAACAGAATAGATCATACCAAGGGGTATTTAGTGCTCAGTGGAAATTTTCTTCATTACCTTACAGTGATGGACACAGGACATTTTAAATATAATCAAAATTTATAAAACTGTATGTTCTAAAATGTAAACCATACTGTAAAACATTGACAATGTTTACTAGTTGAGTTTCACTATTTGTATATCAGTTATAACAATGCTATGATCCACATGTAAAGAGGTATTAATAAGTGTGAGGAAAGGGGGAGGAGGTTGGCATATGAGAGCATCTTGTATTCTGTGTGTGACTTTGCTGTGACCTAAAACTTCTGTGAAAACAAAATGAAAATAGTGAAACACTGAGAAATGAAAGGGCAAAGGTGGTATGGTAGACTGGACACCAGATATCACAGTGATAAAAGGCAAAATGTCAAAAAAAATTTTTTAAATTTTTATGTTTTTCATTTTTTAAATATCCCAATCTTTTAATTTTATTTATTTTTAGTTATTTTTTAAGTTTTCATGTATTTTAGCTCTAACATTTAAATTTATCATTATTATTTCATTTTCCTATTAATTGTATTTGGCTATTGTATTGACTTCATCTTTAAAAAAACTTTGGATCACAGAAGGTTTACAACTGGGGTTGGAGAGGATGTTTGGTGGGCAGTGTCAGGAATGAGGGGTGCATGGGAGGAAGTTCACCTGAACATACATATAAGGTATATAAAATTGTTCAAATGTTCATGTGGCATTATCACAGTGGGTGGAGAATCACTCAATAAATGAGAGAATACTGAACTCCCATACTGGAGAGCTCTGTCACATTCTCTATGGGAGCAGTAACAGTCCCCCAAGGGCAGAGGCAGTGTCTGGCAAAGGACGATGATACTGATTGGCCCTTGATATTGATAACTAGCCTTATGAGTCTTTGCTCTTGAAATTGAAACTTAGCCTAGTATTATGGGGTGCCTAAGGGTTGCCTCCTGAGAGCCTCCTTGTTGCTCAAATATGGCCTCTCTCTAAGCCAAACTCAGCGTATGAATGCGTTACCTTCCTCCCATTGTGGAACATGACTTCCGGGGATAAACCTCCCTGGCACTGAGGGATTACTACCAAGTGCCAACTGGCAATGCAACTGGAAAAAGACTTCTAATAAAAGGGGGAAAAGGTAAAGATAAATGAGTTCATATGGCTAAGAGACTTCAAAGTGCGTTGGGAGGTCATCCCAGAGGTAACAGTTACGCACATCTCAGTAGGACCTCATAGACTTCCAAGGTTGATATCACCCCAAATAGAGGGGCTCCTGAGGGCTATGAAGACACCCAGGTTCTATGTCAGGGCAGATAGCTCCAGAGTTTGCTGCCTTTCCAGTGGCCCTTACGTTGGAATCTGTGCTCCTAAGAGTGACAGAGTTGAACTCAACTATGTCCCTTCTGTTC
Source organism: Cabassous unicinctus (assembly GCA_029593785.1). Taxonomy (NCBI): domain Eukaryota; kingdom Metazoa; phylum Chordata; class Mammalia; order Cingulata; family Chlamyphoridae; genus Cabassous; species Cabassous unicinctus. The sequence continues at coordinate 17,978 of JAQZBX010004405.1, read as the reverse complement.
AAAACTATGTCTTCCTTGCACATGATCTGTCCCTTCTATTCAAAGCTATATGTATGTGTAAATCCAGACACTTGAGTCTTTGTGCTGTCCATGTGCCAGCTGGGCCTGGAATCTCTGTGGAGCTGCAACTCCTACTCTACAGCTCAATGGACTAACCCAGGACACTTGGTGGGGAGATGATGATGGACAATGGCCATCCCAGAGAATGGAGAGAGTCTGTAGCTGCAGGCAGGATAATCCCATCCATCTTATCCATGAGATATAAGCTCCCTCTCAATTGGAGGTGGAGTGGACATCACCATCCCAGACTCCTCAGGATTGGGGGAAGTGCTATGGACTAGAGTGGACTTACTGGTATTCTATTATAGACATATTATGATTCAAGCAATGGAAGAAATTATAACATTAATGTGGAGCCAGCATCCACTGGACATTCTGGGGCCAGGGAGAGGGAAAAGCAGTTGTAATACAGGGGCTTTTTCAGGACTTGGGAATTGTCCTGAGTGACATTGCAATGAAAGTTATAGACCACTTTATATCATCATATAACATGTAGAACTGTGTGTTCTACAATGTGAACTGTGTTCCATGCTTGGTGGTAGGGCCCCAGGATGTGTTTATCCATTGCGGGTGATGTGCCTCACTAATGAGGGATGTTTATATGGGATGTTGTGGGAGGTGTGTGAGGTGAGGCATATGAGAATCCCTATGTTTTTTGTGTAACATTTATGTAATCTAAATATCCTTTTTAAAATTAAAAAAAAATTTTTAAATTAGAAAAAAATTGAATTAAGTTAAACTTATATTTAATATGTTCTTAAAATTGAATCTATGCATGTTAAATACCACATATTCCTTACTATATAACCTTTGTTTTCTTTTTGCAAATGTGATAGTGTGCTATACATTTCTGTGTCCTAATTTTTCAAAACCATTCTCATTTGCTATTCATGCAGTCTTCTGGAAAACATTTTCCCTATTGTTAAAATGTTTTGAATAGTGTTTTGAATGGTTTTGAGCTAAAAGCAGATAATGATATCATATGTAGAAGGCCCTAGATGGGTATCCTAACATGTGCCTATATATCTGTGAAAACATAAGGTACTTTATACTCTCAGCCTGTATGAGAATATTAAATGGTTTGAATTATCAAATTAAAAAAAAATAGTAGCCAGTGGACTCTGACTCACTTAGAGATCATGCAGCATCACTCCATTTCACAGAAGAGGATACAGGCACCAGTCACAGTAACAGACATGGTTGGGAGTGGAGCTGGGATCCCTGGGCTAAAGTGTCAGGCACCTCAAGCCCATACATAACCTGAAGCTTCCCTGAGCCCCAAGCCAGCCCACACTTGCCCATCCTGGATGGGGAATGCACTCTTCACTCCAAGCCTTGATGCCTTCCAGGTAGTGTTTGTCCTTGAAGCTCTTACTGGCTTACTGGGATGGGGGCTCCAGCTCACAAGACAGGTGGTAGCTAAGGAAAGAGGGGTGGCTGTAGGGTCCCAGGAGCCACACCTCATGTTTCCCTCCCAGTGTCTGCACAGCAGTTGGCATTTGGGTGCCACAGCTGTCTTCAGGTAACAGGTCCTATGGTGACCCAGGATCCTCAATGGAAATACCACAACTACTGTGGCCTAATGCTTTCCTGGCCTCACCTGTCATTCTCGCTGAGCTGCTCCATGGCTCCAAACCAGGCCCCAAATTGCTCAATTGGGCAAAAGGGATTTATAGCAGCAGCCCACTTGGAACAGCTAGAGTTCAGCATCCATTTGATATTCCTGGGGCCAGAGGGAAGGAAGAGGTGCTACTGAGGCCTGCGTGAGCTTGCTGGGTGGGATGGGTCCAGTGGCTGGTTTTGCTCCTGTGGGTTCCCCCACCCCTCCACTGTTTTCCAGGCTCTAGCTGCCCTCAAGGCTGAGTTCATACAGTTCATCCTCCATGAAGTTGTCCTTCATTCGAAGTATAACCCCAGTCTCCTGAGAGAGGCTTCAGCCCTCTCTCTTCTCCTCAAGCTCTCCCCATCAATCTGAGAGGAAGCTGCATGCATGAGGAGGATCAGTTTCCCATGCCACACCTCACCCCAGCCCCACACCAGCAGTGATGGCCACAGGTGCTCACATTCCTCCTTTTGTCAAAATTGACCATCCATCCCTGCAAGACAGAGTTCACGTTCATCAAAAAGGGGACCTCATATATTGCCATGCCTATCACCCTTGAGTCCCTCTTACATTACATTACTGTGGGGTTTAACATGAACAGGGCAGGCCAGACCAGGGTTGGAACCAGGCAGCCTCTGGGCACCAGGTGTGGGGACCAGGAGTGGAGCCAGAGACCTTCCAGTCCCAGCCTCTGATGACAATGGAGGGATGGTCTCTTGGACCAACCTCCTTTTACTTGTCTGCAAGGTCGTCATGGTACCCTGCTCCCAGGGTGGCTGTGAGGCTCTCAGGAGATATGGTGTGCCCACTGGTGAGAGCTCAGGGATCAGGGAGTGGCTTCTTCTCCCAAGCCTCGGGGTCCCTTTCACACACTGCCCCAGCCCCCAGGCTCACTTACATCGAGATACTCTTGCATGGCATAATCCACCATCCAAAACTGAGTGAGGAATATCCCTAGGCATAGGACAATGTCCTGGATGACACCCGGTGTCATTGGGTGGGTGGTGATTAGCACAGGATCTCAGGTGTCCCCAAGATCCCTCCATGAAAACTCCTCAATCTGAGACTCCTAGGACCACACAGCCTTCTCCTGGACAGTTTCAGACACTTAACTGTGACCCCTAAGTTCCCTTTCTAGACTCCAAGGGCCCCAAACTTCCTTGCATTCACATCCCAACACCGACTTTTATTAATTCTCCAAGTTTAACCCCCTTCCCCACCCAATACACCCTCAGCTCTTCTAGGCTCTTGCTCTGACTGGCTGCAACTAGTCCTCCAGGAGTCCCAAAGCTCAAAGCCCTAAAAATTCCAAGAGAGGGGACATTGAAGGGAGGCTTTCCAGGTTTAGTGGTCCAGAGTGATGGGCTTGAGGAGGGCCCCCATGCTGACTCTGAGGCCACCCCTCCCCAACCCTCCCAGTCTTAGGCACACTCACCCTCTCCTGCTGCTGCTCCTTCTTCTGGGCTCTTTATGGGTTCATCTCCAAGGTGGCAAACTTGGATATCTCCTTCTGCCAGGGTTGAGGACTGGGTCCATGAGGCCCTCCATCCCTCACCTATTGTCCCTGGGGTCTTGGACACTTGGATCATGTGGGCAGGTGGAAATCTGCTGCCATCACAAGCCTGATGTCCCCTGCCTGAAGTTGTGCAAGTGGACTGGCCTCCCTGAGATTGTTTGTCTCTGATGTGAGGACAAAGACCTGAACCCCCTCATAGGGAAACCAAAGGCTTCAGTGTTGCATGCTAGTGAGGATGCTCTGGACATCGTGCTCTCCCCCTTGGAGTCACGAGAGTGCTCAGTCACATTCCTTTTCTCCCTTGAACCTTGCCACCTCATCCTGAAAGCAGCACCACTGGATGGTCATGCCTTCATTCCACATGAGGACACAGAGGCCCAAGAGTGTGTAAACTTGGAAAGATTCACTCAGGGTGTCAGAGGACAGGCTGATCCCTCCCAGACAGAGGCCTTGTCTGAGCTGTCATCACCCCACTACCAACCACCACTACCTGGTGTCTGGTTCTTCCATCCCCTGAGTGTGGAGGGGACCTCATGTCATTCCAGCCATGGAGCTTGAGGGTGATGTCTCTGGGGGCCTAGTTGAGCAGCTCCTGCCCACCCCATCCAACAGGAATAGAGATGCCAATGTCTTCCTAAAGCCATACCCAAGGCATCCCATCCTTAGGGGTCCACTCAGGATATTCTGCCTGCATACAAGTCCCAGCATCCACTTAGGAGTGGGTCTCCATGGTGCCAGGTCTGATTGTCCAGGTAAGGTGGGGGCTGCCAGGAGTACTGAGCATTGAAGTTTTGTCTTCCTAAAGCCATACCAAGCTTATGTGGAAGCTTCTAGTTATGCTCAGAAAGGACCATGATGGTTACCTGTCTACCAAATATTTCTCATAGCTCTCTGGCACACATGCTATTCATAACAAAGCACAATTATGAAACCTTCTCATGTAGATGGAGACACCTCATCCTGCCAGTTTATCATCTCCTGGAACATCCCAGCCACCTCCACTGCATTTGAGTACCACTGCCTACTGCCCTACAGCTGCCCACCCATCTGCCCATAAAGCAAAGGTATATCTTTACATCTTCATCCAGAATAAGCCAGACTGGATGTTTTCAAAGAAACTTTCAGTGAAAAACTAATGCCCCCACCTCTAGAGCACTGATCCCTGACCTCCCTGCCCCATTTTGCTGTGATGATCCACTCACATGTCTGTGAGTAGTTGTTCTCATTTCAGAAAATCTTAGAGTCTGAAAGGTGGAAGCTGTCCCCGGAGGAGGGCAAGAAGGAAGGAGAGAGGTAGGAGTGGTTGGGAGGGTGAAAGGGCTAATCCACTTTATTTTAGCCTCCTGGGATTCAGGCTGCCCGGGTAGGTGGTGCTGAAACTGAGTAGCTCTGAGTGCTGCCGGACATCATGGGACTTGGGAGCTAAGCTCTGAGGTGGCACAACAGGAACCCCCATTCCCATTTCATGAGCAGCTGGTTCTGACATGTAGATTTCAATTGGACAGAGTGTGTTGCTGAAAAGCAAATACTTCACATGCTCCCATTTGGCTCAACTTTGTGACAGAGGAGAGAACCAGTCTTGAGGCAGAACAGTTGACCTCAGATCATGAGGAAACCTAAAGCCCCATCTGACCTGGTCCTTGCCTAGGAGCCACTGCCTTCCAGTCCCCACAAGGTACCTGGTACAACCTGGTGTTCCTGGAGAGGTGTGGCCACCTGGAAACTCTGCTCCCATGTCTTCTTCAGATGGTGAATTGAATGGCTTTTGAGAGCAGAGAGGATGGCATAGAATGAGAAGTTCCTCAGGATTTGCCACTCCTGGGGAGGGAGAAAGAATGAGCCATGAAGTGTGATCTGAGTGCCCCTGCTGTAGCTTCAGCCCCCTTAGCTGACATCTCTCCTCTTTGGTGAGGCAGACACCCAGGGAGAGCCTGAGAGCACACTGTGGACCCAGAGAGGGACCCCACACTCAACCTGAGGTAATAGCCTAGGTGGGAAGTTAGGATAGTGTAGGGCTGTCGTACAGGCCAGGGAGGGCCTGTATTCCTGAGAGCCAATAAGAAAAAAGAGGGGTTTCAGGACTTCAGAGAAGAACCTCTGAGCATACCCTGGCCACCTCAATCCAGTGCTCCAGCACCTTGACCATGTTTGGAGCCTTCATGTTCTAGTCCCCGAGGCAATTTGTGATGACACAGCTGGTCACATGGTTGAACTGGGTGATCATGGCATGGAAAGTGGGTGCTACATGTCCCTTGCCCTGTTTGTTGTGCTGGGACCAGATGGAGCCCAGACAGTGTTTAGGCACCACCTTCTTGAACAGCTCCTGGGGAGGAGGAGATGTCAGTCGGCCTTGCCCACCCCAGCTCAGATCCCAGAAGCCCTCAGTACCCAGGTCAAGGTTCAGTGGTCTCAGCTGGAGCTCCACAGGGTGAGGACAGGGTGTGTTCTCTGTCCCCTGAGGGAACCTAAAACTCAAGTGACCCATGGTCCAAGGCTACTTGGGAAGAGATAGAGATGTATTTTCAAGTCATCTCACAGACTCCAGCATGAGAAGTGCCTCATGCCCCACAGACCCAGGCATCACCATCACCACTCCTGATAACACCTCCTGGGATTGCCAGCAGTCAGGTTGTTGGCATTCAGGAACTGGGTCAGTGAAAACGGTGCCATGGATGAGAATGAAAGAGACAAAGAGAAGAAGAAACTGGGATCAGGGGTCTCTCCGTCCGATATGGAGAGAAGAGCCCAGCCACCTCACAAAGTGTGGCTTTTATTTCAGCTTTAGAACAAAGAAAATACATGTGAGCATGTGCAAGGGTAATAGATACTTGATAATTACATCTTACTGAAATCAACAAGTCTTAAAGGTTAATGGCTCAGTTCCTCTTTTCAGTCCTGCAATTCACAGACATTGTAAATCTTATTTATCATACAAAGTACTCAATGGAAGCTCAGGATGTTTCCCCACCCAGCTACTATAAGATCTTATCTCATTATCTTGAGACTAGGCTCTTATCTCCTATATTCCAGGGTGTCTCCTACATTCCAAAGTGATCTGCTCATTGTCAGTAGTCTTGGCCTTTGATTGAAACTCCATCATTCAGCAGTGAGGTGACAGTCCTGGGGGAGACAAGAGGCTTTGGGTGCCTGTGAAAGTATCCAGTGCACAACAGAGTCTTATTAGTGTGGATGTTGCGGAGACCCCCAGCACAGAGTGGGTCACCCATGGAGCCAGTTAGTCTCAGTGAGCTCCCTTCAACACTCCAAGGGCCAAGCTCCCCTCAGGCTTTCTATTTCTTTGCTCTCATGTAACCTTCAGAGTCAGCGCATGTGACACATATGTTTAGTGTCCTATATCTATTCTCCAGAGAGGGGAAGTGTGACTTAGGGATTAATAAGCTTGCCCAGTATACAGTGCTGGGCCTAGGTTACAGTGCTGGCTTTGGATCAAGAGCATAAAACTCTGGATCAGGGGATAAGGCTGGGGTGGAAGATCCTGAGTGGAAGATTCACCCAGTTTCACCTGTCAGAGCCCAGCTGCCCATATCCATCCGTGTCAACTGATCTGCCACCAGCTTAGAAGGGAAAGCCAGGTTAACCTTCTCCTCATTCAGCCCATTCTCTGAGTTCTCAGGCCAGGGGCAGGAAGGTTCTGATTATCCAGCCTTCTATTCTGCTGATTTGAGCTCTGGTAGTGACTCTGGTGGTGTTGCCAGACATGCCTCCCACTTGAAAGCCATTTCTGCTGCAGGTGAGCTAACAGGTTGTAGCTCCAGAATAGGCACTGGTGTGGATTGTGTAGGTGGCACTGGAGGTAGTGGTGGGACTGCCTCCAGCTCAGGAACTGGTAATACAGATAGTGATGTGTCTTCCTCTAGCCTGGCAGCAGGTGGTACATCTGGGGACGAAGCCAGCTCTACTAGTATAGTGGTCATTGGTGCTACCTCCATAGGTGGCAGTGAAGGTGGCACCAAAGGTTTTCAAGCACTAAAGCTGGTACTTCTGATAGTGAAAGAATAGGTTCTACCTCAAGAGTGGGCAGTGCTGATCCGTGTATACGTGGCAAGTAGGTGGGCCTGGAATTACCTCTGGTTCTAGAACTGGTGCATCAGATGGTGATATGGGTGACTCCAGCTCTGGAATATGTACACTGATTGTGATATAGCTGCCTCCAGCTGCTGAGTAGGTGCTCCAGCTGATGAAGTAAGATGGTCTAATGAAATGAAAAGTGCCAGTTCCAGCCAGAGTGCAGGGATGCTCCCACCACACAGACAGCAGGTGGTAACTTAACTTCTCCAGCCTTAGGGAAGTTATCTGGTCTTCACTGTTGAAAGTGATGTCTGCATGTCCTCTGCCCAGCCATCCCTTTCCTGGGATCCCCTACTGATGGTGGGAGGATCAGTGTCTTGAGGCACATGGGAGGTGTTTAGAACAGCAGTGCTGACAGGGCCACAGGAAAGGACCATTCGAGGTTCCGCAGCACCAAAGCCTGAATCACTGCTCTAAGCTGCCTCTCTTCTGGAATATTGGGCAGCTGAGTAAGTCCCAGATCCTGACCTGGGAAGGGCAAGGGGATGATTATGGGAGATGGCAAGAACCCTTATAAGCAAGAGGAGCTGTATGGCTTGGGACAGGTTTGGAAGGACAGTCACAAAGACTACTGCCCAGGGACAAGGGACTGGGGAGTGGAAACAGAAATACAGCATCAAAATGCACACATATCTCAAGTGAGCCCACCCTTCAGCTTACCCTGAAGGGAAACCCATGCAAAAGACTCCTCTCTGATATTCTTTTAACTGTTTGAAGTGACCTACCCCAGTTTATGGAATGGCAGTGTAGCTGGTGATTGGTGGAGACCCATGTTCCTCAGAAAGTAGGATATTGGACCACTCTGGGATAAAGGGCCTGGGATAGAGAGCAGGGGAGAAGCCAGGGTGGGATATAGGCTCTGGGTTGTTCCCCCACTGTTTCAGGACCCCAATCAGCACATGGCCCCACCTGGAACCAAGGCTGACCCTCTGGCTGGCACCACACTGTGTTACCTTTGGGTACCTCCTGGTCAATGACCAGGAGCCTCATATCTGAGGTCTGAGCCAACATTGAAAGCAATGGAAAGGTGACTCATTCCTAGTTTGGTTGATGCTGGAGCCTCAGGATCTAGGAGCACAGCAGGAGAACATGTTTCCCTCTCAGGTCTCCTGACATGTAAGCTTGGAAAGGGGCTGCCTTTGGAATCTGGGTGCCTGGTTACTAGAGTTCCAAGTTCTGTTGGGGTCTCTAATAAAGAAAGTGAAGTCACCATCTTAGGTCCCCTTACCGTGGCCCCCTCAAAGGTAAGATCTCCACAAATGTCCCTCTGTACATCTGTCTATCCTCCTCACATATATCATCTTGTTAACTGGGCAGAGTTCTGTCAACACATTCTTCTCCACAGCTACAGGGAAGATCTGTGTGCAGTTTGGGCCCCAACTATGAGGAGACCCAGCTGGGTTGAGACCTGGCTACTCCTTCTTTTCAGTTTTGTTACCCCAGACTAATCACTGAGGCCTCCCCATTGCTTTCCGGGGACATCATCAAGTCTATGAGTAGTGAACACTGCAAACCCCATAGTCTGGTTTCCCTGTAGCTAATACACAGGCATAGACATGGAATAAACAGGAAGGAGATGGCCATAAAAAGAATACAACTCAAAACCAGGTTGAGTAAGGCTGTGTGTTCTTAGGAAACTCATTTTCACTCCTGGATTGTGGTCTCAGTCTGTAACCATTATGAGATTGAAATGAGATGAAATTCAGACATTGTTTCTATGCCATGAATTCTTCCAGAAGTTTCCTATTGTATTTGGAGTCAGATGGAATTGCCTTCTCTAAACCTCTGTGGTGGGTTGCCTGTACCCTGGTTCCCTGCTTTCTCTGCTTCCAGGTACAAGCAGCCTCATATAACCCCTCTTTGGAGTGAGGCATGGCCTAGTGACTTACTGCTAAACAAAATAATATGGTTAAATGTAAGGACACCCCTCCTAAGACTTACACAAAATGCTTTGCTGTCTTCACCATTCTCTCTTGTGAGTGAACTCTCCCTCTCCTGGTATTTCTCCCAACCCAATATGAATCTTGTGAATCAACACAACAGAGTTGGGAATCAGTTCCCGCCGCCCCCCCCAGCTGAGCCTCAGTTGAGGCTCTGCCCAGTAAGTTCCTTCCTAAACTCCCCTCTGGCCCAACTCTCATTGCCTCCTTCAATTCCTCTCCTGTGATTTCTCCCAGGGACCTTCTTTCCACACATCTGCAGGGCTGGCTCCCTCTTGTCATTCTGGTCACAGTGTAAACATCTCCTCAATGTGTCCTTCCAGGTCTTCCCACATTGGTCCCATAACCCTCTTCACAGCACCCTGCTTAGCTTTTTCTATAGTTTTCTTGAGATATTGAGGCAAGGTGAATGCACTTTGCTTTGGGGAACATGTCATTTTGGGAACCAGAGGCAGATTGTTGGGGATTGAATCCTGTCTCACATGAAGACACATTCAAGTCTTCATCTGTTTTCCTGGAGTAGTGAACCCATTTGTAAATAGGGCTTTTGAAGATGTTGTCATTAGTTAAATTGTGAACTCCTTTATAAATAGGATCTTTGAATATCACATTTAGAATGGGCAAATTAGTCATAGTGAGACTTAATCCATATCACTGGAGTCCTTATAAGAAGAAAAAACTCAGTCAAAGTTAGCAAATAGAAGGCCGAATTCAGTGAAAAGTCAAAAAGCAGACACAAAGAGAGAGACACCACCATGTGATGGAAGCAGAGGTACAAGCTCAGGATCCCCAAGGTTTGTAGCAAGTCAAAACTTGAGCTCTATAGATGTCAGAGAGAAAACATGGCCAGTCAAGACCTTGATTTTGGTCTTCTAGTTTCCAGTATTTGAGATATTAAATTCTGGTTGTAAGCCAACCAGTGTTGGAGTTTGTCATAGCAGCCTTGGAAAATGGAGACATTATCATTTAAAGCAATTTAAGTATCTAATATGTAAAAATGAAATCTAAAGAAATGATAATCTAATCCACTGATGGAACAAAACTAATATTGTAATTCATGGAAAGTGTGAAAGAAAAAATAACTATGTTCACAAAAATGAGAACTAAGGAAATAATTGTGTAAGCCTACATATTTGTATCATGAAGGAATTTTCTATTTGTGGAGATGAACCATTTTTTACCTCCACTGACTGTGTTTATCATTATTTAAAGATTACATGCTGAAAGATTCATTTTCAGAAATTAAAGTCTTGCTGCTTGGTACACCTAAATTTCTCATTATTTCCTTCTCGCAAATGTTATTTCTCACACAATTTTAAGATTAAAGGGTTATGCATGTGAGTATGAAGATTTGGTCACCCAACTACTAGCCTAAATATGAATCCATGTCAATAATAAATTTTATTTTAAATTAATATGTTTCATCTGTATGTGTGCCCTAAAGACTTCTATAAATATTTCTTTGGATTGGTATGAAAAGGTAGTTCTCCATAAGCTTTTTGTTTTTCAATTTGAATACATTTTTACCTAATGAATTCATAACAACTTGGATAAAGATATGCTAAAGATGAAGTTATCTAAGAAATTTTCATATAATAAATAAAATGAAAAAGAGACAAGTTCATATGAAGTAATAAGAACACAAGAAATGCAAGTTTAAAGAAACAAATTTTGTTAATCAATGCCTTTAATATCCAGAAAATGAGGAAACCTCAATAAATTTATTGCTTAGGAATAATAAATAGCATAAATAAATGGAAAATAAACAAATATATTTTCAGACATATCAGGCAATGAAACACTTGTCAGTGAAGAAATTTACTGAGTGCTGGCTAATGGAAGAAAAAATTCTGAGATATTTGAGTGAACAAACTAAGTGATACATGGTGATCTTGCTAATTAGCTACCTTCCTTGATAAAATGAAGGTTCATTCACAGTGTGTGTAGCAGTTTGATATTATTTATGAATTCCAAAAATAGATCTTGGATTATATTTGTAAACTGGTGTGTTCCTCTGGGCTTATTAGATTATATTGTATTCAGAGGTTTCACTTTTATTTGATTAAATAATGATTAAGACTTTGATTAGGCCATGTCAGTAAGATGTTGAGTCCCTGACCACTTGGTTGGCAGGGACTCACAGAAAAAAAACACTGCAAGGAAGGGAGGTTAGAGTTTTGATACTGGAGCCCTGGGAAGTAAACACACAGAGAAGCAGATTCATAAGGAAGAAAGAAGGCTCCATTCGACATGATAGAGGCCCCAGGAAGAAAGACATGCTGTTAGCCTGATAGTCTAAAGCTGGCCTAGTGAAGATAGCACAGCAGCTGAGTCCTGAGAGAAATCAGCCCAAGGAAAAGAGGAACCCAGGAAGCCTGAGTCCTTGCAGACATCAGCAGCCATCTTTCTTCAACAAGTGTTGAAAGACTTTGGTGAGGCAAGCAACTTATGCTTTATGGCCTGATAACTGTAAGCTTCTACCTTAAATAAATACCCTTTTAAAAAACCAACATATTTCTGGTATTTTGCATCAGCACCACTTTGGCTGACTAATACAGTGGATTAAAGCAAGTCCTATTGTTTTTGCTCAGCAAAGAGTCTTCAATTATGTCTCTTAATGGTTTTGGATCTTGGGGTAATGCAAATTGCATAATTCTATCTACTTCTGTTGGTTATAACTTTTGATGAAAGGTAATGATCAGATTTAATACCTTTTAGGAAAGTGCTTAAATATATGGATTTCTTTTCTTTACAAAACTTCTTTTGATTTTCCCTTTTCAGGAGTCCAAAGGATGACCCCAAAGAGGAAAGGTAAATTATTATTCATGTCTATTCTACCATTTTGGTTTCAAGTGGTATTTTCATGGAATTACTTACATTATCCTTTTTTCAAGACTTTCATTCTACTTCTGACACATGAACTGCCATGTTGGTGACTGTGCAGAAGCAGTCAAGGCTTTATGAACAGTAAATATGGCAATAGCAATGATTACAACCAAGCAACATAACTAATGTTTGTGAATGAAATCTTATCCCATCAAGTTCAAATTATTTGCAAGATTCTATTTGCTATTTTTACAAAATGGACAACCAATTGACATCCTCTTTAGACAATTATTTGGGAACATAACTAAAAAGAGATGTTAAACAGCACACATGCTATGCCTTATTTTCTTCATGAATGAATTAAATTATATATAAGAGGATTTTCAATGTAGGGACTTGTTTTGATTGAGTAATATTGACAGCATAATTTGTTAATAACGGGGGACAAAGAGGTAAAATATCTTGAGATCAACCCTTAAAACTGTTACCCCAGGAAAGAAAGACTTAATGAGCAAACTTTTCTTAATAAAAATGTCTGCTCAGATGAACCTAATGTATGTCCAGATATATTGAGTCATAGGAATTTTCTGAAGAAAGCAAAGAAGTTATTTATTTGTTTGCAGTCTTAACTTCCTGAACAAGATTTGCAGGGGCACATAGTTATGTTTATGCCGAAGACTCAGTTTTCAGTGTATCTGAACTGAAATAGAGATAATCCCAGTCTAGGAAAGTGATCAACTCAGATCTGCACCACAGTTTTCTCTTTCATCATTGAGTATCATGTTTTCCATTGTGATTTAAACCACTGTATGTATCAGGTTTACATCTATTCTTTGTTGGATAATTGATTTAATGTGGCAGTGGCTATAAAATAACATTTAAAAACCTGAATATCACACTTTGGACTACACAGAAAAATTAAAGGAGTAGTATTAAGTAATAGTATTCAAAACCCATATAATTCATTATTCAAACATGATCATATCAGATTAGGAGGAGGCCAGATCCCACTTCCAATGCAAAGAAACAGCAGAATTAGATGTGTTATTATTAGGTCAGTTATCTAATTTTTGTTCTAAAGTCTTATTTCCTAGGTCACTTACCCATATAAAAGGAACCAAAGAAATTCTGCAGTGATGTAAGTAGATTTTTCCCCTAAGATAGCACAGTTCCACCTTAAGAGGCCAAAGTTATATCTAGGGTTTTGATGTTTCAAACCAGCACCCGTCTAACTTCATGTACTTATTGAAGGAGAGTTTTATGGTGTTAATGGCATTATCTGGAACTCCTGCTAAATTCTAAACTGCAGCATGTAGTATTTTTTCCACATATCATGACTTTTGTAATGTTTGGACTGAAGATGATTTAAGACAAAAAAGTGTTCCAAGATTCCTTTACCTAAATTATTGATTAGAAAATTGAAGCTCAGTTTTTCTCCTTTTTGAGTAAGATTCTAAAAATCTCTTTTGCTGATTGAGTACATGGATGATCCAAGTAGAGCTTGGATTTTCTCAGGGAAAATACAGCCAGGCATCAATTTACTGAGAAATAATTCAAAAGCCCCATTTGTAAATAGTGGCATATAGGGATTTTATGCAATACAATGTACTTTGGGAGAAGCCTAATATGTTTATGGACAAAATGCCTCTATGATATTTTCCAATACTACACTTTTCATACCACTCAAAGGAATCTTTTGTTATCAGGTGTCTAGATTTATAGTAGTAAGATCATGAAGCTGATAGAAACCAAAAACTCAATTCTTTGGCTTTCTTAGTGACTCCTTCTTGTAAGGTTTGTCAAATTGAAGGAGATTTCTAATGACTACCTTTGTTTCCATAACCGTTCTGTATGATCTATTTCTTTGAAAATATGGTTAAATGCCTAGCTCCTGCAAAAAGTTCCACAGATGTTATTTTACTGCAGACATGAAGCCCTTATAAAAGGTCTCACAGAGTAGGGTTTTAGACTTATGGCTTGCACGTTTTTTTTTGCAGTGTTTGCCAACTTAAGAACTACTTAGAAGTTGTATTAACTTAATCAAATACTAATAGATTTCCACAATGATCATGCATAAAATACAGGATTTCCGTATTCAACCATATAATAACACTTTGTACTTCTTTAATAAAGAAAAAAATGATACAATTAAAGTATCCTGCAATAAGGAAGTGTTTAAGTAAATTAACATAAATCAAGATAATGGAATATTATTCAGCCATTAAAATTACAACCTAATGACTATATAGAAACAGAAAAGTATAGAAACACATGAATATGTTTAATATGTAAATTAAATGAATAAGTAAAAAGAAAGACTAGATGAAATTTTTCAAAACTAAAAAGAGTGGCTTATTAGTAAATATACATATATATATATATACTAATTTTAAGAATCTTGTACTAAAGAGTCCAGGGTGACACCCAATGGAAAATCAATGAAAATATGATATTTAATTTGATTGCTTTACCAAATCTTAAGTTAATTATAAACAGATATTGAACTTGTATCAAAGAGTGAATAGGATACAAAGGCCAATATTGAAATATAGGGTTACTTGTATGGTCTAGTTAAGGAGAAACAGGGTTATGAATGTGAACAGAGACTAAAATCAGCAGGGAGGACAGAAAGTGCTGGGAAATAAAAACAAGAGTATCTTGTTAATAGTATGAGTTTCTGTAGATTAAATCATCTGGATTTTTTTCTACAGTTCATGTCTGGTAGATTTCTATTTTACACCACCATCTACCCGATCTGAAAGCTTGCATGAAAACTGTATTCTTCTTGAAGAATATCAGCTTCTAATTTGTTCCTTTTTCCACTTATTTTTAAAGAAGGTTTAGATTACATAAATGTTATATTGAAAATATGGGGAAATCCCATATAACCCACCCTCTCCACTCCGTAACCTTCCTCCATTAATATCTTTATGTTTGTTTGTTTTAACTTTATTTTGTACATTTAATAATTGAAAATATAAACAATTAAAAAAAGAGAACAGTTGAATAAAAGCATCCATTTCTCTATTAAAAGTACTGGATACATATAATTTTTTAAAAAATCTTACAATATGTTACAAATATATTTGGTTCATAGTAATGCAATCACACAGTATTTGTTCTTTTGTGTCTCACTATCCTCACTCAACATGATGTCCTCCAAGTTCATCCATGTTTTCATATGCTTTACAATTTCATTTCTTCTTAGGGGTGCATAATATTACATCATATAATACCACAGTTTGTTTATCCATTCATCCATTGATGGACACCTGGGTTGTTTCCAATCATTGGCAATCATGAATAATGCCCCTATGAATATTGGTGTGCAGATGTCTGTTCATGTCATTGCTCTCAGATCTTCTGGGTATATACCTAGTAGTGGTCTTGGAGGGTTACATGACAAATATATAATCAACTTCTTTAGAAAATGCTAAACAGTACTCCACAGTGGCTGTACCATTCTGCATTCCCACCAACAGTGAATAAGTGTTCCTAACTCTCCACATCCTTTCCAATGCTTGTATTTCTCTGTCTTTTTAATAGTGGCCATTTTGATAGGTGTGAAATATCTCATTGTAGTTTTGATTTACATTTCACTAATCATTATTGATGTTGAGCATTTCTTCATGTGTTTTTTTTGCCATTTGTACTTCTTCTTTGGAAAAATATCTATTCAAGTCTTTTTGCCCATTTTTATTGGGTCATTCATCTTTTTATTGTTGAGTTGTAACATCTCTTTATATACCCTGGATATTAAACCCATTTTGGATATATGATTTCCAATATTTTTCTCCCATTGAGTTGGCTGCCTTTTCACCCTTTTGACAAAGTTCTGTGAGGTGCAAAAGTGTTTAATTTTGAGGAGGTCCCATTTATTTTTTCTTTGCTTCCATGTGCTTTGGGTGTAAGGTCCAAGAAACCATGACCCACTATAGGGTCTTGAAGATGTCTCCCTACATTTTCTTCTGGTAGTTCTATGGTCCTTGCTTTTGTATTTAGGTCTTGATCCATTTTGAGTTGATTCTTGTATAGGGAGTGAGATAGGGATCCTCTTTCATTCTTTTGATTATAGATATCCAGTTCTTCCAGCACCATTTGTTGAAGAGATTTTTTTTGTCCCATTAACATTAACTTGGTAGGTTTGTCAAAAACCAGTTGACTGTATAGGGGAAGGTTGCTTTCTGGATTCTCAATTCTATTCCACTGATCAATGTGTCTATCTTTATGCCATTACCATGCTGTTTTGACCACTGTAGCTTAGTAATATGTTTCAAGATCAGGCAATGAAATTCTTCCCACATTATTCTTCTTTTTTAGAATACTTTTGGCCAGTTGGGTGTACTTTCCCTTTTATGTGAATTTGGTAATTGCCTATTCTAATTCTGTAAAGTAAGCATTTGGGATTTTGATTGATATTGCATTGAATCTATAAATTAGTTTGGGTAAGAATGACATCTTTGTGATATTTATTCTTCCAACCATTAACACAGAATGCTTTTTCATTTGCTTAGGCCTTTTTAAAATTTCTTTTAGCATTGTTTTGTAGTTTTCTGCATACAGGTCCTGTAATTTTTTTGGTTAAATTAATTCCTAGTATTTGAGTTTATTTGTTGCTTTTGTAAATGGAATTTTTCCCCTAATTTCATTCTCAGATTGTACTGAAGAGCACCAGAAATGGAAAAAAAAAATCAGTAAATATATGACAGTTCTTCTTCACTTCTATGTAAAGTGATATATTACCACAAGAAGACAGACAGAGGTAAGTTGAGTATGTATAATATGAGCTTTAATTCAACAAACAACATTATATCAAAACAAATAAGAAGAGTTATAGTGGGAACATGGCCAATGAATTAGGCATATAAGACTTAGTTCTCACTAAAACAACAAAGAAAAACCCAGATGCTGCCATGGGGAACTGCTTTGGAGAACAGCAAACCAGGACACTGCTTATCAACTCCCAGAAGAGAGAGGTTCAGAGATACAAAGAAGCCAAACCAAGTAAACATGAGTTATTAAAACTCCTGGCTGCAGGGAAGCTCTCCCCCCCCACACACGCACCCAAGATATTAAGCCTGGTTGAAACTCCTGGTGAATTGTTTCTAACTAAGAATAGAGCAGATGTTTACCTCCATGGGAAGGGGTTCTGAGTCATCTAGGAGGTACTGGACAGACAGGGAAGCTAGGAATAATTGTGGGTTGCTTACCTTGGTGGCTGGAAATGACACACATACCCAGCCATCAGAGTGGACGGACTAAGTGGAGACCCTAGCCATCTTCTCCAAATGGGAGTGTGATGGCAGATTCCCTGTGAAGAAGAGGGGTCTGGGTGAGTGGAAACTGATTTTCATGTGTTGAGTTTAGCTAGCTGGGCCACCACTGAATATTGGAAGAGACCCCAATTCAACAGGGAGAAGGGAGGGGGATAACTTCAGGCAGGCAGTCATGCCTAGCCATCTAGCTAAAGAGAGGAATTACATCAGTGAGGAGGCAGAGACAGGCAATGATCAGCACCAGTTCTGCTGACTACAGGGGATCTAAGCTGTCCAAGGGAAAAGGGGAGGATAACCTCCTGAAAGGCTAATTTACCCAAGGAGTCACAATAGCTCAGTGGAAGTTTTCCCAGCTTAGCATATATGAAGTGCCTGGTTTGATTTCTGGCTATTCCTTGAGAAGTGATTTACCAGGTTATCAGGCATCCAGCTGAAACTTTATGACAGCAAACGTGTAGACATTTTCTTTGTATTAGCTTTTCTTGGATCTCTTATTATTTTTTAGAGGTTCATTTTCTTTTATTTCTTTTTACTTTACTCACTAAAATCCAGTTCAAAACCTGCACAAGGCAGGCTGCAGAGAGAGTGATTGAGGAACACCAGCAACCTAAGAAGATCCTTAGGTATCTAAGACAGAAGGCTGTTTTTCCATGTTTTTTTTTTTTTTC
>JAQZBX010004404.1:0-60499 GCA_029593785.1 Cabassous unicinctus | reverse complement strand
TCTTTTTTTATTTTTTTTTAATAATTTATTGAAGTATATCATTCATACATGAACATACATACACTGTAAGTGTTCTGTAAACATCGTGAACTTACAAAACCAAGATGCATAACATCATACAGGGCTGCCACACATCACCTGCCCACAAACACCCTGCATTGTTGTGAAACATTTGTTAACAAATCATGAAAGAGCATCGTCAAAGTATTACTACCAAATATAGTCTGTATCATCCTCCCCTATACATTTTTTAAAGGATTTATTTATTCATTTATTTATTTACTTTTATCCATTTTTATACCCCCCCTCCATTTTTGCTGTTTCTATGTCCATTCACTGGGTGACTCTGTAATTATGAGGTCTGTTTCCTCCCCTCTCTTCTCATCCTTCTCCTTCTGTCTTCATTGGGATTTGATCCTCGGAACCTCCAATGTGGGAGAGAGGAATCCTACCACCTGTACCATCTTAGTTCCTGGTTTTTTGGTGCATCTCGCCTTGGCTCTCCCTTGTGTCAATCTCCTGTTACATCATCATCTTGCTGCATGGCTTGCGGAGCCTGGTGGTGCACCCGTGCACGGGGCCTGGTGGCCCATGCACCTTCTATATTTATATTTTTTATTTTTACCAGGAGGTCCCCGGGGTCAAATCCAGGTCACTCCATATGGGAGATGGACGTCCAACCACCTGAGCCACATCCGTCCCCCTGCCATATCTCTGAAGGTTGACCAAAGATACCCAAAGTTGCAGTCTCTTCCCATACAGGATGGTCATATAACAAATCAGGCCTAGTTTATCACCAGGATTCTAAAAACCAGACCTAGGGAGATAAACTAGGTCTGGGGACACATGCATGATTTCTAATGTAGCGAATGCTTAGCCTACCCTGATTATCACAAAATCAGCACAGCAAGAATATTCTCATGAATTTTAAAATTAAGCTTGGTATGTTTAACTCCAGTGATATATTTACACATCAAGGGGTGCACCTACCTGCTCTTTAGGTGACCAGACTTGTTGAACTAGTTTCTTTTCTCCAGGCAGTTGAATGCACATCCCTCTTCATGTGTGACCTTAAAGTAAACAAAATTTGGAGGAAAGAATTATGTGAAATTGTTAGCAGGGGACCTTGACTATAATCTCTTGAAGGAACAATAAGGCACTGCTTTTCTCCTGGAATATGGCTCACTTCCAAACATAATGATATTTTCATGTAAGATCATTGAGAAGTCCTGATAATCTCCATTTTTTATAGCTCTAACATTGGCTTCTTCTCCATCTCTCCATGCTATAGAGTGGCTATTTCTTAGCATTTAAAATACAAACCAATTAGCATGCATCCAAACTGCTTTCCATATAGTCATCTTAATTTTCAAATTTTTTCCTCCAGGGAATTACTTCCTTCATTGAATTAGGAAATGAATTAGTTCTCTTTATTCAACAGGTGGGTCTTTTTAAAATAAGTGTCCTCACCTCACAGAAAGGGTCAGACATGTGACTTAAGCTAGGCCAATCATATGCTCCCTTCTAAAGTTTGAAATTTGAACCAAGTGACAAAGAGAAAAATAACTGTGGTAGTAACTTAATTCCAGGCTAGGACCATGATGAGAGGGCTCCTACTGCTATCTAGACTCTGGAAGCTCCTGGCTCCTGCTATTTTGAAGTTCTCCAGCTATTCTAGAGATTCAGTGAGCTAGTCAATAGTTTTCCTCTCAATTTCCATTTGCTTAAGGTATCCATGCTCAGGTCAGTTGCTTTTTTTGTGCAACCAAACAGCCCTGATACACTGCTATACTAAATGACCATACCACCCTGCTGGGTTCTTTTCACTGCTGCTTCCAAACTGCTTAATTGGCCCTCGGTCTCTTACTTCCTTCAGATCACCAGCACATTTCTGTATATTCACCTTCCACAGGCATCACTTCTACCACGTTACTTTCTGCTGAAATAAATGAGGGCACATAGAAGAAGAAGATTTGGAGAGGTGGAACATGGTTGATATTGGATGAGGTGGAGTAACGGTGCAGGCAAAGAGAGAAAGCATGTACCCTAAGTGCTAAGAAGCAGAGATAAGAGAAAATGGCATATTTTGGGTATTGAAAGTTACACAGCTCCTGGAACCTTATTGAGGAGATTGGACCTTATTCTGAGGACAATGGAGAGTCATTAAGAATCTTTTAGCGGAATAGAAACATGATCTAACTGACATCTTGAAATAAATTGAAGTGTCTCAGAGGCCAGTTGAGGATGGCTGCTTAATAAGAATTTCCATAGCACCACTGTCTTGGAGATACATTCATGGCCACTCCTCTGTGTCTTTCACAGTTCCTCTTCTCATGCAAACCCTTTAAATGTTGATCTTCCCCAGGATTCTGTCCACAGCTTTTCCCACTCTACACATTCTTTGGGGGGTAGCCTAATCCATACATATACTTAACTTCCCCCATAAATGCTGATGACTCCCAAGTTGCCTTTAACCTAAAACCCTCCCCAAAGCTTCAGACCTTTATGTCTAAACTGCCCCCTCAACATCTCCATTTGGGTCCCATAGATGTCTTCAGTTTGACATTGCAAATATCAAATTCATTATTTCCCCCACAACATCTGCTATTTCCTGTGTTTCTTTATCACAGTCTCAAACACTATAGATTATTCAAATAAGAACATTTGAAGTCCCCATTTTTTTCTCTCAGTTCCCCTGAGTGCGACCCTCACAAACATTGAGATTACCAACAAATCCTATGGATTTTACTTCAGCAAAAATATTGAATGTAGCTTCTTCAATATCACTGCTTTATGTTAAGACTCTGGTATCTTCTTACTCATATTACTACAATAATATTATTAATGGTGTTTTTCTCCACCACTTACACCCTTAAATTTCATCCTTCTCCTATGATTTTCAGATTGAATTTTTAAAAGTACCAATGATTAAAATATTGTTGTGGATTCCCATTGACATAATTATGAACCCTAAACGGCTTAGTGTGCCACATGTGCTCCTTTATATTCTTCCCCTGCCTGTCCCTGCAGTTCAGTCTCTTACCCTTTCCTTCATCCTCACTCTAACCACAGTAAATCACTTGAATTTTCCAACAGGTCTCAAGCTCTCTCACATCTCTATAGTTTGTAGATGATTTTCCCTCTCCTTAGAATGCTGTTCTTTCCCTTCTTTTTCTACCTTTACTATTCAAGTAAGATGCCGTCTCCTCTGTCATTGAGGATTAGGGCCCTTCCATGTGCTCCAAATGCAGCTTGCCTTTTCCACTAATCAAAGACTTATCTGGTGACTATAAGTCCTTATATATGGTCCCAACTCAGCCAAAAGTTCTTTTAGGGCAGGGACTTTGACACAATCCTCTTATATCTCCACCTCATCTTTGTATCTCAGGAAAGGCATGGTGAGAAATGAATGGAAAGTACAGTGAGAAGCAAACAATGTGCATTGGTCATTATTTCTAACCTCTTGTGGCTCATGATCTTTTTAAGTGAATCACTGTCGCAAGTAATTCACTTTCATTTTATTTTGCTTTTTTATGGGTCTCTGTAGATTTATATTTATTTTCTCATGACATTAGTTCTTCCACATTAAAAAATTCTATACTATTTGAATATTTTCACTTTAAAATATGTCTGGGCGTGATAAAATTGTGAAAACACATTTATAAATAAGAATGGCCTAGTGTTTGCTTATTTCTCACTGGGTACATTTGAGCATTCCTCCCCCAAAGCTGCTCTCTTAAATAGAGAAGTCCTGATTTTTGTGTGTGTGCCATTAATAAAACAGAAGATTTTTCTCAAGAAAACAAAAAACTGGATATCCTGGAGATATTCTGGTAATAATAAAGTATATAAACCACAGCATGTATGGTTTAGGTAAAAGATATTTTTCATATTTTTTGCTTAAACTTTACATGTTTTACAACATAGCTAATTCAAAATACAGTTTTTTTTACTTCAATTAAACCATATTTTCTATAATAGTTACCTCAAAAATAGTACATACTTCCTGCTGTATTCTCCTCACAGATTTACAAGATGAAATAAAGCATGTGAAACTGATTATAAACATTCAAGAACTGTATACAAGTCATGTACCTGTGTAATATTAGCAATATAACATTAGTTACTGAGTATCTACTACATATAAGTTAACATGACAAACACAAATACAGAATTTTCAAAGCATTTATCTCTGCTCCTAAGTAATTTGTAATCTATTTTGCATAAACCAACCAGGGAAGTTAAAAACTATCTCGAGAACAAAAAGACAAAATAAAAATAAAAATAAAAGAAAACTATCTCTAGTAAGCAGAAACCCAAGTGTAGGTCCAGCCAACCCAGAGGAAATCGGAAGACAGGGCATGAATTATGAAAGCTTTTGCAAGGACCCTACAATCAGAATTGATGGTCTTGAAAAAAATAAATGGAATATAGAAACATTTCTTCTTAGGTTTAGTTTATGGAATTCTAAAAATTTCCCACTCTCTGGTCTACACACCCTGTATAATCTCTTCTTAAATATGGACCAGACCTTTGAATATAGTGGGATGTCACACCAACAATTAGATTATATTATATGGCAAAAGGTGATGAGATTTTACAGGTACAACTAAGGTCTCAAATCTGTTAGAACCCTAATCAAAAAGGAGATTACCCTGGGTGCACATGGCCTGATCAGGTGAAAGCCCTTGAAAGAAGGAAAGAACTCATGCTGAAGTGAGAGATATGTAGAACTTCTGCTGTTGAAGCAAGCCAACATAAGTTCTACAGGCACAAGAAAATGAATTCTGCAAATGACCTAGGGATCTTGAAAGTGGATCTTTCCGCAGCCAATCCTCTGAGGAATAAACAACCTGGTCAACATTTTGATTGCAGCCTTATGAAACCCTGAGTCCAGGATCCCTCTAAGTTGTACCTGGACTCCTGACTCACAGAAAATGTGAGATAATAAATGTGTACTGTCTTAATCCACTAAATTTGTGGTAAATTTGTTATGTGACCATAAAAAACTAGCGACCACCATTCAGCAAAATTCTCCAGTTTCTACCCAACGATAGACCAAGAGCTACCTTTCTGGGCTTTAGAAGCCACTGGAATACCCTTTTCCTTTGAGCCATTCAGACACAGGTAGAAGTGAGTAGCTGTAAGTCATTTAAATGCCTGCAAGGAGTGAGCATTCTCTGCTAGGAGATAAGAAGGCTGCTGACCCAGGGGAAAGATGATAAAATATAATCTAGACCATGCAGATTTGTCAACAAACAAAAGGATCAAGAAATCTATCTCTGGAAGGGACTTCCAAGTTGATGTTTTAGTTCTTGTAGTTTAGCCCCGAGGAAACTGAGGCCTAACATGGCATAGCTTGCTCATGGAAGAATTGGGAGTAGGAGCTAAGCTTTCTGACACTCATGGCAGTATTCTTAATACTATATCGATCTCTATGGCATAAAGACAAGATCCTACTCTATAGACCATGATCATTATACTCTCATCCTTAAGGGATCTAATTAAGGTACAAAAGAATAAGATCAAAACTTAGCCAAATTTCCGTTTATATCATACTGGTGGTTGCTTCTTCATGATAAATCAGTAATAACTCTAAGGCACATTTGGCAAGCTGAATAAAAATGGATTTTTTACAATGCATTGAATGAACAGCTTCTGCTTGAATATTTCCTATACTTTACTGGCTTCAATACAGTAGCAGTTTATTGATGTATGTACTGCAAGCTACGTTTGAGTGATTCCTTCAGATATTATGATATGCAACATTACATAGTGTTCTTTTTCAACTTCTGTAGCCCAAAACTTACTGGAATCAGTTTGTTTCAGACTCATAAAAAATATATGACTTAAGAGAAAAAGATTATTGTACCAAGAATTCTACCAGCTTTTCCTGCAACTGCCTCCTTATTTGTTGAAATTCATTTAATTTTCCTATCATTATCCCATTGCATGTTAAATACTATCATAGAGTATAAATGTACAATGTGCTCAGTGACGCAGTTTGCAATAAGCTAGTATGAAACAACTTTTTCAGTGTTATGGTTTGTTGACTTCTATTTTTTTTTAAAGAAACTAGCAGCCATAAAGCAGAAAGTTTGTTTGAAAGTGTGAATTCTAAAGTGAGCTTTTTTCTGAAGCAATTCCATAAACTGCCCTGTCTTTATCAATAAACCACCTACATTCCACATAGTAGACACTTTTAACAGGAAGATTTATAAGACTGGTGAAGCAGCAGGATTGAGGAGAAAATACACAGCAACTGAAGGTTAGAATCATTGTACCAGAGGTTTTCCCTTGATCCTTCCAGATCTGCTCTCCTCCCTTCTCCCTTCTGCTCTGTGCCAGAACCTGATCTTTACGGACTGCACCTATGGGTCTGTTGCCTTTTGCCTTCAGCTGGGTTACAGAAATGGGAGACAGGGCAAGAGTTCAGGGGAGGAGACAGAGAGAGTGTGGTTGGCTTCTTTCCTGCCAGGTCAACGCACATTGCTAACTTCCACCATCCATGGGTAACAGGTCTTGTGAGGTGCCCCTTCCACATGGTGCCCTCCCTGAGCTTTGGAATCCACTCCAGGATGGTAGTGGCTTCTCACTCTTATTAGCCCCAGGGTTCTGCAGCATCCTTGTCATTGTCCCTAAAGCCTTTCCACAACATTTTTAAAAAGTACCTTTTGAAACCCTCCTCAATATCAAATTTGAATGCACCAACTGTTTTTGTAGGGACACTGAATTGTTATGATACTTGTTATGATACAGTTATGATACTTGGATATGTCATTTCTAGTCTTTGTGACTTTTTGTCTTTTTCAAAAAGTAAGGGAAAAATCCCTGTTTAAATTGTCTCACTAGTCTACTACACATATAAAATGTGGAAAGACATGATGAAATATGTTTAATGGTTTACTATTTAGATTTATAGAGGTACATTTGTGGCTAAGTTTGTATAAGAATAGAACCTGGATTATGTATGATCTATGCAAACTGGTAATGATAATATAGGAAGGCAATGGTAAAAATCAAAGTTGAGACTTAATGCAATGCAAGAAAGAGGATTGGTGAAAGTTTCCTACAGAAGGTAACATGTGAGTTTGAGCTTCAAAGGATGCATAGAATTTGGGTCAGAAATAGGAGATAGAACAAGCTAACCCAGGATGAATGAGAATAGTGAACAAAAAGAGGGAGGTTTGACCAAGGCCTGGCAACTCACCTACCTGGTCTTGAAGTGGTCAAGGTGTTTCCAGATATTGACAGGTTTCCACGTGTGAACCACTTCTATTACAGGCATTCTTTGTTGTTATACCTCAGCAGTTTTGTTTTTTTTTAAGATTTATTTATTTCTTCTACCCACCCCCACCCCCCATTGGTTTGAGGTTCCTGTCTGCTCTCTGTATCTGCTTGTCTTCTCTTTAGGTGGCACCAGGAACTGATCCTGGGACTTAAGAGTGGAGAGAGGCTGTTCAATCTCTTGTGCTTCCTCAGCTCCCTGATCTGCTGCATCTCTCTTATTGTCTCTCTTCTGTATCTCTTTTTTGTTACATCATCTTGCTGCACCAGCTCTCCATGTGGGCCAGCTCACCATGTGGGCCAGCTTACTTTTCACTAGGAGGCTCCAGAAAATGAACCCTGGACCTCCTATATGGTAGGAGGAGCCCAATCACTTGAGCAACATCCGTTTCCCCCTCAGCAGTTCTTAAAGTGTGGTCTGGGACAATGAGTGCCACCAGCACTGTGAACTTGTTAGAAATGCAAGTCTTCAGGCCCACTTCAGACCTGCTGAATCAAAAACTCCTGGGTGGGGCCCAACCACCTGCTTTGGGAAGACCTCTAGATGATTCTAATGCATGTTGATGTCTGAGAACTACTGCCCTAGTTGTGCAAAGTTTGACTGCTGGTGGAAAGAATGGAAGACTACCTCAGTAGATGCCTCTCAGTAGGATGCTTGCCCATATTAAAGAACATTGAATTGGAGCCAGGAAATCTCATCCAACCCCTATTCTACCACCAAATCCATCTGTGACATTAGCCAACTCATTTTTTCCTCTCTGTTCTTTAGTTCCTTCATACAACATGAGGAACTTGAATGATCATTTCTTTAAGAACCCTTTTAATTTGGACATTGGTAGCTCCAAGTATATTTTCTTATTTACAATAATGATGAAGTATAGTAAATAGAGAGCTCTGGCCTCCTAGAAGACCAGGATGAAATTCCATCTGCTATTTCCCAGCCGTGTGAACTTTGACATGTCTCATCACCTTGCTTAACTTCAGTTTACTCTACATAGTTGGGAATAACACCATCTACCCTGCAGGATAGGTGAGAGGATAAGATGAGATAATACTTCTGAAGGTGAGAAAGCAAACTATTTCTTCTGCTTTGACTATTGAGTTCTCAGTGCAGTGCTATCATTTCACAGACACCCTCTCCAAGTGCCTGGACTAGGATAGATTTCTCTCTTACCTGTTGTGATCATCTCATTCAGTGCTCCTCCTTAGTAAGATTGCAACATCACCTATTTTGGGGATTACTTGATTGATGTCTATCTTGCTTTTTTGACACTAGTCTCCATGGTGGTAGACACCATGGCTTTAAAAAAAATTGTATATTTAGTCATTTACAGAGAATGATTCATTGTACTCCAACAAAGGACAAATTCTTAATCTTAGTCCATTTTCCTGTGGGTGTGAACCCATTTGTAAATAGGCTCTTTGGAAATGTTACTGTTAAAGTGCAGACTCATTTGTGAACAGGATCTTTGATGATCCTATTTAGATGAGGCCAAACTGAATCAGGGTGGGCCTTAATCCATATGACTGGAATCCATATATAGCACAGGAAATTCAGACAGAAATAGTAAGTAGAACCAGCAGTCAGAGACAGCCACAGGAGGAGACCAAGGAGACAAACTGCCATTTGATGGAAGCCAAGGAATCCCAACAAAGGTGGCAATCAGGCAGCAGAATGCTACAAACCCTGGGAGAACTCACAACTTGTCAAGACCTTGATTTTGGACTTCTAACCTCCAAAACCATGAGGCTATAAATTGCTGTTTTCCGATTCAATTCATTTCTTGATTTATCATGGCAGCCCTGGCCAACTAAGATAGTGACCAAAACATAGCATTCACTCAGTAAATTTCTCTTGAATGAATGCATGAGAAGCCCTTGGAAACAATTGCTGAGCTCTTAAAAAATTATCATGTAAACATAAACCAAAGTGCTATAATGGAATAGCTTGTAAGTTCTTAAAAATAAACATTTCTGAACACATAAGAATGAACAAGGCTGTGTCTTAAGCCACTTTCCCAATGGTTTTTCTTGCCAGTAAAACATACAAAGATGAGACTGTAGGCTTTTAAATACTGCCTTAGTGAGACAAGCTCTCTGCCACAATTTAATCGTGCTGTCCCTAGTTTCATTCTTAAATTTCCATCTCAGTGCCACCTGGGAGATGTGCTGGACTCTGATTTTAACTCTGGCATCATAACACCTGTTCTGCCACCTGCCCACTCCAAGTCTACAGTTTCTCTCTTCCTAAATTCTGAGGTTGCCTTGGTTCAGGTTTCTCCCTTGGCTTCTGTGGAATATTCTTTCTATATATAAATATGAATTGGTCACATGCATGTTCCTTTTTGTCCTGTTAGAGATGGTGGAAATGACATGACTTCCCAACTCCATCATTATGTGTAGAGAGCTGTTAGGCACAAAACTGTTTTAGCACATATTAACAATTCTCAAAAGACCTTTGGATCATTTGGCTATAACTGATTTCAAAATACAAATATATTGCAATCTGCTTCCTCTGTGCCTTGGAAATTGGGGTGTGATATGAAACTGCAAGGATAATCAATCAAATCCCCATATTATGTTCTTATGACAGTCAGGCTTCAGTGCTTCCCAGAGAAATACCAAACAATGTGAGGTTTGCAGAGCGCAATACTGCTTGGGAGTGTAAAATGCCCAGCACAGTGGCTTCCATGCATGCCCCGAGCCAGCAGCATCCGCAGCGCCGCTTGGGAAACAGTTAGACATGCGTATTCTGTGGTTTCACTCCAGACCTATTGAATCAGAAACACCAGGGCTTGGGCCCAGCAATCTAACTTTTGACAGGCCCTCCAGAGGACTCAGAAGCACACTCACGTGTGAGAACCATTGGCCTACCATGATATTTGATACTTGTTTGTACTTCACCTGTGTTATCTATAATTAAATATAATCTGCATGCACACATATTTAAATAATTAGTGATGTTGGGGTGAGAGTAATAAATTGAAGCCAGGGCTGTAGCTTTGAGCCTATTACACAGATGATCTCCTGATCAACCTCTGACTCACAAAGGTGTATTTTGGAGCCCTGGGGGGTGGGGAGGAAATCCAGTCCACATCTACAACCACTAAAGGCATATGTCATCTTTAGGAAGGGTCACTGGGAGCATCTTTTTGTCACTGGTGACACCTGATTGTTTTTATGAAATCTATTACTGTTTATGCATTCCACTGGAGAGTTGCTTAAAAAGGGAAATCATAATTCATTGTCTAGCCATTTGCAGAATGCAAATGTCTCTGCACTTACGCATCCAAAGTCTTGTTATATCCTCTATGAGGTAGATAGAAAGGAGGTATCAGCACTTACCTTTCATATCCCAGGGATATTCCCAAAATAATTGATTTGTGGAGGGGTAACAATGAAAACCATCTTGTTAGTAGAAACCATAACCACTGCCTCTGTATTGTAGTCCTGGCCTCAGAGAATTACTGACATGAGGGATGAGCAGGGAAAAGCATGTTTCTTACCCCATAAGATTCCTGGTACCTCTCAACTTTAAAAAGGTAAAAGGTCCCCTATTTAGAATATGGGTTCCTCCAGCCACCTACCCTGGCAGGAACTTTAGACCTATTGACCAATTCACCTTAGGCAGATGGGGATTCAAACTTGGATGTCCACTTCATAACTGTGTGGACATAGAAAATTTATTTAACCTCCCTGAGCTTCAATTGTCTCAACTGTAAAATGGAGAGAATAATATCCAGCTTGAAGGTGCATGTGAAGAATAAATGATAAAAAGGGCCTGATAAAAATTCTACCATTGTAGTAGGTGCACAATAAATGTTATTTCTCCTATCTTTGAAATTTGACATGTCTTCTATATAAATGTGGTGTAAATGAGTCAAATAATCTCCAAATATATTCTTTCATGGCAGTAAGCAGCTGACTATAAACTAATTAGTATTCATTTCTTCATTTATCTACCTATCCATCATCTACCATCCTTTCACCCATCTTACAAGCAGGCACTGAGAATCTACAATGTGCCTCAGTGACACTGAGAGACCCTCAGGAGATGGATCCAGTGGAAATTCTCCTCCACCTTCCTTGGCATTACAAATCTTATTCTCCTTCCAGGGTTCATCTGCCCCCATCCATTGAATCTCTCAGACAGAATTGAGCTCATCATTCTCTGTACTTACCAATTTGGGTCTCTAATGAAAAGAGAACTTATCATAATCAACGTTGCAGACATTTACCTGTGTACATTTTTAAATACATTATCTGTGTACCTCTTTCTTCCCAACTAGAATCCAATTAGATTTTCTCTCTCTCTCTCTCTCTCTCTCTCTCTCTCTCTCTGTCCTCACACACCTCCCCTTCCCATGGACAGGATCAAGTACAATGCTCTGCATTTATTAGGGCTCAATTTCTGTAGTCATGATATTGACTAGAAAACTGGGAAATGGGGTTCTCTTCCTGCCCTGAAGAAAATCACAATCTGATTGAAAAAGGAGAAGTAGAAAACTGTTCACACTCTCAAGTTTGTTATTCCTCCTTTTTATGCCTTGTTTGCAATTGTTGCTTATAAGCCATTATAAAAATCTTTGCTTATTGTATAGCTTTAGTGTTACATTACATTGGAAATGCTACATTTTCCTTAAAATTTACATTTAAAGTAGATGCAAGGAGATGGATCCAGAAATTGCAAAGACCATTTACAACATCAAACTTTAAAGTTGGATCAGTTTCAAGAAACCCCAAGTGCCTCTAGTTTTAACCCCCTGCCCTTTTCTGATCATTAAATTCCTGAAATGAAGCAGTTATACTGTTTGGTTACTTTAATAAGCGTGCATTGGAACAGTAAATGGAAGATTGATAACAACATAGTTTGGGGAGCCACTGGAATTTATTTTTCTGAAATTAACAAATTTAAGCAGTTTACAGAGTGGAAACAGAGCTAACTCTTGTGCCTCTGGGGGCAAAATTCCTGGTGGCAAATTTTACTGATGAGGTACTTTGGGGAGAAGACACGTCATGTCTGCTTAGTCTGCTACAAGTGCTCTCCTTATGCCTCAAGTTTTTTTCTCTAGAATTTTGACACAGCAGAGTCTAGATAACTCAAAACAGACTTTGTCTTTTACGTTCTTCCACTCCCACCCCAGGCAGCAGCCCAGCAGAAATACTTGTATTCTTTGAATAGTCACCATGAAAATGCACATACAATATTGACATCCTAAAATATTTTTGTCTTTTACTTGAATCCTTCTTTCTTGGTGTTTGAGATATTGTGGAGAAATCATTCCCTTCAGGAAACCTTCTGGCACTCACATTCCCAGCCTGGCATCTTCCATAGCCATTATCACCCTAGATTGTGTCAGTGTTTACAATTATGCCTACCAAAGTGACTGCACACTCCATGAGGGCAGAGAGGTGACTCTCATCATTATATGCCAGGCAAATTTTTAATGAATGGTAGACAAATGCAATAAAAGCAGGGTTTGATATTCACAGATGGTAATATCCAAGAGGCTGTTTTTATCACAAATGGAAGAGGCCAAAATATTTAGCTAAAGATGGTATTTTGGTGTCCCCAGTGCCAGCGGTTTTCAAACTTAGTCTTCACTTTTAAGAGGTTCATGTGGCCACAGATGATCAAGAATCTTGGGTGATATATGAAACCAATCTTCTAATTACAAGAACTGTAAGCCATGATTTGAGTGATTTCTCAGATTTCCACACTCAGAGCTCTCTATCCTCCCCTCTCAGCCTGCCCTTTCATCATTATACTCTCAGTACCTTGTATGAAAATCCCTGGATATAGTGAATTCATGGAGTGTATGAACATGGCTAGCAAGGGAGTTAGGATCAAACCAAGCAATCTGAATTCAATTTCCACTTCCTTTTTCCTAAAAATATCTTCTCTCAATCTTGTCCCAACCCAAAAACTACAGCCCAAACCCTGTCCTTCCCTGTTTTGAAGCTTTTTGAATGATTAATAATAAGAGTAGCTAACACTAACTGAGTTTACTAAGGAATAAGTGATATTCCAGATACTTTTCATGAATTAATATATTTACTATTTATAAAAACCAATGAAATAATTTATCATCATCCTTATTATTAATCTTATTTTGTAGATGAGAAAACTGGAACACAGAAAAGTTAAGAAACTTGCTCAAGGTCACACAGCTCATAATTGGCAGAGCCAAGACTCCAACCCAGGCAGCCTGGTTTACGAGTTGGCAATATGAATAACTGCATTCTACTGATGAAATACTCTGATTCTGTTTTATTTCTACTCTTCTCTTCTTTACTCGATTGAAGAGTTTCTATTTGTTTTATTTCCTTACCTCCATTTACTCTTCATTCTACCACAATGTAGGCAAAGGCTCAACATTTCCTCCGCTTATCCTCTGTAATGCCTAATCAATAGATCTTACCCAACAGCTCACTGGGCATCGTCATCTGCATTTCAACAGTTAATCCACATTCAATATGCCATAAATTGAGAGCACAGTTTTATTGCTAAGTCTGTTCCTTTATTTGTACCCCCTCACTGTGAGAATGGTACCATTATCCCCCCACTTACCCAAACTAGGCAGCTGAGCATCATCCTCATCTAGGTCATTCTGATGATGTCAGAATGGAGGCTAATGAATTTCTGTTATAAAAATATAATTATTACATGACAACTTAGTTCTTTTTCTGTTTGTTTGCTTTTTGTTTATTTTAGGAGGTACTGGGGATTGAACCCTGGGCCTTGTACATGGGAAGCAGGTGCTCAGCACTGAGCTACATCCACTTTCCAATGAAAATTGGTTTTTCCTTCATTTGTTTTGTTTGTTTGCTTTTAGGAAGTACCAGAGATCTAAACCAGGACCTCGTATATGGGAAGCAGATGTTCAACCACTTGAGCTACATTTGTTCCCCAACAACTTACTTGAAATTCAACAGCTTGTTCAAAATGGTCATATATTATCATTGGCCCACATACTTTCATTAAATATAGGAATTAATTTAAAACTTGGCTCATTATCCTCTGGGACTCTCACAAAAGAAGACGTTCATTAGTGATGAATTTTGTTCCATATGTGCCCTAAACAGGGCAAACCATGGTGGTCTGTTACTTTCCTGGTTTTGAACACCATCCCTCTACTTGAAGGCAATGTGGTAAAATGGAAAGAGTACTTCCCTGGCTATTGGGAGATCTGAATTCCAAATTCTACTTACTTTGACTAGCTGTGAGATGTAGAGCAGGTCCTCTAATCTCTTTGAACTTCAGATCCCTTTTTGCCAAAAAAAAAACTAACATTCACTCTCCTGAATGCTATACCATAAGATTGTAATTAAATGCTTTGTGAATTTTAACATGATATCTAGATATGAATTCCTTACTCATTAACAGAAGACTGCAGATGTTTCCATAGATTCCAGGCAGCTTTTTCTATCAGGTAAGAGTAATAAGAATACAAACATGTCAGACAGAAGAATTAACTTTTCCTTCCCATTTTTCTAATGATTTGTCTTGATCAAGAGGAAAGCCAAAGAATGCATGGAAAGTTTGCTTGGTGATTCTTCCTCTGTTGATCAAGATCTGTGCTTTCCTGTATCTCCCATATGTCCTTTTGCATTTGCAGTTACCCTCAGCCTAGTGATTGGAACAAATGTGAATCCCTGCTTCTTGGTGTCACCCGACAGGCAATGCCTTCAATCCCTTTCTATCTATCTCTTTGATTCCCAACAGTTCTACAACTTTACAGAGCCTTTCAGGCTACCTCAGCTTAAGTTATAATTTTCTTTTGAAACTTGATGCCACCCATGTTTATGTCTATGTATTGCTCTATTAAAGTTCCTTCACTGTGTATTTTAGCTCTGAAGGCAAGCCCACTGCTTTATCCATGGTTATAGCCACAAAAACTTCTGAGTACATTGTTCCTTGCATCCTGTTCGGTACTGAGGATCCTGAATGAATCCACAAACCAGAATCCTTGCCTCATGAGACTCACTAGAAAATATTGTAATGAAGTCCAGGTATCCTCTACTGAGTATGGTGTGAAGGGCTTGGTTCATAGAAGCTTCCCATTAAACATTTTATTTATTAAGCAAAAATCTATAGTACAAAATACAGGTTTAGAGGAACAATGAAGGAACCTATTTGTGGTAGATTGAAACATATACTCCAACAAAAGACATGTTCTGAGTCTAAATCCACATTCTTGCCTGTACAAACCCATTTGTAAATAGAACCTTTTGAAGCTGTCATTATTAGTGAAGGTATGCCCAAACTGAATCTGGTTGCATCTTAATCCATATTACTAGAGACCTTATAAAGAGAGGAAATTCATATGCAGTCAAGCAGTAGAAACCAGAAACAAGAAGAAGACAGCAGACTCATAAGCCAGGTTAGAGAAAGTCACAGGAGGATACCACGTGATAAGGCAGAGATGCAAAGAACTCTAAAGATTGCAGCAAGTGAGTGCCGTAAAGCTACAAACCTTGGAAGTTAACAAGCCCTGGTAATGCCTTGATTTTGAACTTCTAGCATTTAAAACCATGAAACAATAAATTATTTTTGTTCAAGTCAGCCCATTGGGTAGTATTTGTCATAACAAGCAGGAAGATTAAGACACTATAGTTATACAGTTCAAGAAAATTTGACACAGCCTGAAGAAAACAAAGTATTGGAAATAGCAATGTATTTAGTGGCAGAGAGACTTAGGTTTGAGTTGGAGTTCAGTCAATGGCTAAATGCAAAATTCAAGACTGGCCACTTCATTGCTCTGAACCTCATAGTTTCCTCATCTATGAAATAGGGAAAGGTATATGTCAATCATAACACCATTGGGGGATGAATTTAGAAATGTATTTTAAACCTGTGATAGTCTCTGGCAACAAATAGGTGGCCAATAAATGACCTTTTCTCTTTCATTTCTTTTTTCACTCTGTTCCTTACTCTTCACTAACAAGAAGGGCTGATGAAGTAACAGACACCTTGCATTGATTGAGCAGCTACTTGCACCTCTAGAAGAATGATTGTAGCAGGAGAGATTCTTCATATACACTCATATATAATATATAATTATATTTACACTCATATAATTTTAAAAAATTCCAACCTCCAATACCATGTTAGTGATTTCAACAGCTCTGAGTCAAAACATACTATCCCAAGGGTGTGATTTCCATGGCAACTACTGTAGTTACAGAGGAGAAAAGATGGGAAAGGGTAAGCCTGTCTTCGAGTCCACTATCACCCATGGTATATGAGGATTATCCCAACCCCCTCGAGAAAGATGACCTGTTTCTTTAACAGAAATGATTCTTGGTGTTGGTGCTGGGCCACCTTGATGAAGATTTTGGAAGGCCCTGGTGTCCCTGGCTTGTTTGCTCAATTTAGAAAACCCACATTTAATGGATGCTTCAGGTGGTGATTGTTTCATCACTGAGTCACTGGAACTGCATGATCAGCAAACATGATGAAGGGAGGCATGCTTTTGCTGAGTTTGAGTTTGAAATAATTTACCTTTTGAGGCCCACTCCCTAGCCTGAATTGAGAATAATCCTAAAATTAAAAAAAAGAATAATCATTTTCAGGCATTTACCCATGCCAATAATTGAATAAATGTAATAGCCTAGGTGAAGAAAACAATAACTTCCCAGGAGTCAAGTATTTAACTTAAGAGCTTTGAATATGTAGTAAAAATTAGGTATAAAAATATTTTAAACATAGAAAAGATGTCAAGTCATCATGCAACTCACAGAGATATCTACACAAGAAAGTAGTCACTGAAGCATCCACTGAGTTGCAAGAGGTTCACCATCAGCTACACTAAGTTGTGAACAATTTATTTCTTCCTCTGCTTATCCTCCTTGAGGGCTCCATGCTTCCTCCCCTCTCCTTTCCTCTGCACGTGGTCTTCACTCTATCTGAAACAGCCCCCCAACACCACCAGCAGCATATATGCATCTACCTTTCAAGCATCGTGTCTTCTCAAGAGTGAGCTCAGTCATCTCCCCATTTGTAAAGCCATCCCTCACTTCTCCAATTGGTTTGGGGGCACTTGCCCCTACATAGGTGTTTGTAGCCTAACTCCCCCCAGTCCCTACAGAGACAAACACCACAACAACCTCCAGCTCCAAGGTTGCTTCTTCTCTGAAACCCCCACTCTTTCAGCACTCCCAGAGGCACTTGATCTGGTTGTTTTTTTGGCTTCTGTTTTAGAGAGGTTTGGGTTACAGAAGAGTCACAACATTGGCAGGTGAGGATCACTGGGCAGGGTGTCAGTGATGGGGTATCCTTGGGAAGAGGTTCACCTGGTGCATGACTCTAAGACATATGAATATGTTCAAGTGTTCATGGGGCATTGTCTCAGTGGATGGAGAGCCACACAATAACCAAAAGAATACTAATTCCATCCTGGAGAATTCTGCTACATTCTCTAATAGGCAGCAAGGATCCACCAGTCTAAGGACAGTGCCTAGTGAAAGAAAACAGACCATTATGTCAAGCCTTTGATATTGATGGTTGTACCTATGAAGTTTCTCTTGTGAAATTGAAACTTAGCCTATATTATATAACGCAGAAGAGATACCTCCTGAGGGCCTCCTTGTTGCTCAAATGTGGCCTCTCTATAAACCAAACTCAGCATATAAATACACTACCTTTCCTCCAGCATGGGACATGACTCTGGGAGATGAGCCTCCCTGGCACCAAGGGATTGTTACCAAGGACCAACAAGCAATGCATCTGGAAAAAGACCTTGACCAAAGAGGAATATAGTAAACGCAAATGAGTGTTTATGGCTAAGAGGTTTCAAAGTGAGTTGTGAGATCATTCCAAGTAGGATCTCATTGACTGCCACAGTAAACAGTGCCTCAAATACCAGGGCTCCTGAGGGCACTAGAGACGTTCAGAAACTCTAAGCAGGATAGACAGTTCAGCAATTCAGCACCCTGTCAGTGGACCTTACTTTGGAATTCATGCTCCCCTGCATAATTAAGTTAGATTCATTTATAGTTTCTTTACACATGGCTATTCTGCCCCTTTTATTTGATCCCATAATTAGCACTATCGTTTATAAATGTATGTCCCAGAGACTTAAATATTTGGTCTGTCCAGGTGCCAGTTGAGCCCTGAATTTCAGCAGAGTTGCATCATCTACTCTCCAGTTCATCAGACTCACCTAGGACAACTATCAAGGATATAATGATGGCCAACACCCATTCCAAGGAACAGAGAGTATCTGCAAATGCAAGCAAGATAGTTCCACCCATCTGCTCCATGTGATCCAAGCTCTCTCTCAATGGTAATCAGGGTGGACATCACCATTCCAAAACCCTCAAGATTAGGGAATGAACAATGGACTAAAATAGAATTATTTTTATTCTCCTGTAGACTTATTATTCTAGCAATGGAAGAACTCTTATATTTGAGATAAATGCAGTGGTCTCCTGAGGTTCTGAGTGATGGAAGAAGGAAGATTAGGTGTACTATGGGGGCATTTAGAGTTGTCCTGCATGACGTTGCAGTGATGGATACAGGCCATTGTATATTTTGTCATAACCTACAAAATTGAGTGGGAAAGAGTGTAAACTATAACAAAAACTTTAGTCCCTGGTTATTAGCAATGCTTCAATATGTGTTCATCAATTGTAACAAATATACCACACTAATGGTTAATGTGGGAAAGTGTGGGAGGGGCAAGGAATAGGGCATATGGGAATCCCTTATATTTTATGTAACATTAACCTAAAACTTCTTTTAATATAAAACAATTATTTTTAAAAATTTAACACTTCTGTGCTTCAAACAACTTTTTCTAGAAAATCATAAGGAAGCCTACTCAATGGGGGACAATATTGGAAATTACATACCCTTCAAGGATTTGTTAAGAATTTTGTAGAAAGAGATCATACAACTCAATGATTAAAAGACAGGAAAACCAACTTAAAATGTGCAAAAGCCCTGATTAGACATTTTTTCAAAGAAGAAATACAAATGGCAAAATAACACATGAACACTGTTCAGCATCACTAGCTATTAGGGAAATGCAGATCAAAACTATAATGAGTTATCATTTCATACCTTAAAGAGTGCCATTATTAAAACATTACTAGATGGAAAGCTAAAAACATAACATGGAACTGTATAAGATAGTAAAACTTCATGTAAAACATGAACATGGGTGATATTGCATAAATAAGATGGTTTTTAGAAAATATAAATGCAAATATATGAGAGAAGGCAAACAAATAGTAGCAATGTATACCAGGTACATGATAACTCTTGTTTGTTTTTGTTTATTATTATTATTGGAATAATGAAAGTGCTCTGGGAGTAACTGGGGTGATGAATACACAAACATGTGATTACACCAAACGCCATTGATTGTACTCTTTGGATGGATTTATGCTTTATTATTGTGTATCAATTAAATTGAAAAAAAAAATTAAACTAATTACAGTACCCAAGTTTAATTGAAGTATAAGGAAAAAGTAACTTATACATTTCCGGTGGCAATGAATATTGTTATAAACTTTTTGGAGTGTGTCAACTATTATCTATTAAATGTTGAACAAAACTGTCAATAAAATATCCAGAAAACTACAAATGCTTCAAAGGATGTGGAGAAATAAGAGCACTCCCTTATTGTTCGTGGCAATTTAGCATGGTGCATCTCTGTGGAAAATAGTGGAAGCTAAATACAGAACTGCTTTATGATTCAGCAATCCCATTACTACTAATATATTCAGAAGAACTGAAAGGATGGACTGGAACAGACATTTGCACACCAATGTTCATAATGACATTTTTCATAATCGTTAAAAGATGGAAATAACCTAAGTGGCCCCATATTATGTTGCCAAAGGGGTGCTGATGTAAAGTATCAGAAATCTGTTGACTTTTATAAAGTTTATTTATTAGGGTTCAAAGCTTACAGTTACAAGCCCTAAAAGTCCAACTCGAGGTTGCTTTATAACCAAATTCAGTTGCCATGTTTTGAAGCCAGATAGTCGCTGAACTCTGCCTGGTCTCTTCTTCCAGGGCTTCCCCTTCCTCTTGAAGCTCTGTGGGCCCATCTGCTTCCCAAGCTCAGTTTCAGGCTGGCTTAGGAATTGTCTCTCAGGGCTTCCTATAATAGTCTTAACTCTTTTCTCAAGGTCAGCTGCAAACTATCATGTGAATTGCTCATCTCTCTTGTTGTGTCTTCTTGAGTGAGTGTCTATATATCTTGGCCACCCACAGGAGCAAGGACACAACTTGCGTTATGCCTTACTGATGTAGCCCAAATAAAGCCCTACATTGATTTTATCAAACACACTTAACCAAAGGATTCTCACTGAACTTAATACAATCAAAGTGTATCACATCCAGAGGAATAGATTAGTTTACAAATATTTCTCTTTTTTTTTGAGATATTTAAATAGTCTCAAACTGCCACATGCCCATCAGCCAATGAATAGATAAACAAAATGTGGTATATTCATACAAGGAATACTACTCAGCTGTGAGGAGAAATGACCTGGGGAAGCACATGAAAAAAATGGATATACCTTGATGATATTATGTTGAGTGAAATAAGCCAGACAGAAAAGGAAAATACTGTAAGGTCTCACTGATATGAACTAAATAGAATAAGCAAACCTGTGAAGTTAACCTATAGAGTATAGGTTAGTAGGAGATAGAATGTGTGTTGAAAAAGGCACTGATAATGAAAGTATGTGGAATATTTAATAAGGTATATTGAATAAATATGTGGAAATGTATAGTGTTGATGGTAGCACACTATAATGAGTATAACTAACACTCCTGGTTTATAAATGCAATTGTGGATGAAAGAATAGTCTAGGGAGGTTAATGTTAATTGAAAGAAAGCTAGAGGATACTTTAGGGACCATATAACTTTGTGATTTTGGTGGTAGATGAAGATTATTTTTAATAAAACAAATATAAGAATGTTCCCCTATTTCAAGGTGTTAAGAATATGGTGATTAATGTGAAAAATACACCTGATGTAATTTATTGACAATAGGTAGTGACAATATTTTAATATTTTTTAGCAAATGGAAAGAAGATACTATATCAATAAAAACACGCTTATGCAAATAAAGAGACTGGGCCCAGGGGAAAAAATACACCTCAAAAGCATGTGAATTAAATCAATTATTTACTTTGCCAAAGATCCTGCAGTTTGAATTCAAGAGTCTCCTTTCAAATTGGGTAACTCTCATGGCTAAGAAGTTTATCTAGGATGTCAGCTGGGGGCTCAGCTTTCAATAAGTGCTAGAAGTCTCCATCTCTCCCCATGGGGTGCTTGGACTTTGTCATAACGTGGTGGTTATGTAACTGTCCTAGTAAGTCCACTGTAAAGACATCTACATTAAGAAGAGGGAATATTGGAGGCAATTAGTCCCTGATCCTTAGCAATTCTGAAAGCCTGCTTGGTAGTTTTTTCCCATTTCCTTGTTTAAGACTTAGTAATACCCTCTTGGACTTGTTCTCAAAGACCATTGCCTCTGCATTCTTACTCACATTTGCCCAACTCATAGATTAACTATGTTTCCAGCTGAGTAAACATCTCAATCTGTGCAGTACTTAATCCAATCTGATGGTTCAAGCATTATAGGTTTTCTTGGAAGCTTATTTGAGTTCACAACCTTAGACAAAGCCAGAATTAAAACCTTCCTTGAGATAAATCCTTCCCTACCATTGGATACTTGCGTAGCTGCTCCACTACAATACTTTAAACAGCCTTCTGAACTCATTTTTTTGTGTGTGTGAGAATCTGCAAGGCCTGCCTTTAAGATTCAAAGAGAGTCTTTTTCTGTTGTAAGATTTTATAAATCACTGTCTAAAATTGTTGAGAAGTCTCAACATAGGGTTATACATCCTCAACAACTATTTGATATAATCCTTTCTCAGTGTGAGACTTTTTTGTAGAGAGAAAGAGCTTCATTCTTGAACCAGAAATTCCTGGCTCCTTCCTATATATACATATATTCTTTTCCTCTCATCTATAACAAAGGCAATGAAATGAAAAACCAGGTGGCATTCTGTCTAGAAATCTACTTAGCTAAATCACTGAGTTCTTACCAATAGTATGCTTATATCCTTTTGGTTCATTTCTGCTAACAGTTTCTCTGAGTTCCTTCAGCATTCTGCCAGCCACCTGATCCTAATGTAAATATCACATGTTATTAGTATTAATTATGATTATATACCTATTCCAGAAACCTAAATATGCTCTAGCTAATATTCATGCACAGCAAGCTATTCTAATACTTAGTGACTTAAAACAATAATACCCAGGACATGTAACTATGAATCTTGTCATCCCATGAGCCAAGACAGGGAAGAGTCATATGCCCCAGGGCGTGGGAAGGAAGGAACAGAAAAGATCAAATGGGGTATTTAGTGGTCATGGGAAATATTCTTCATTACTTTACAGTAATGGACACAGGACATGGTAAATATCATCAAAAATTATTAAACTGTACAGTCTAAATTGTAAACTATACTGTAAACCATTGACAATTTTTAGATGATATATTTTACTATCTGTATAACAGTTATAACAATGCTAACATCCATAAAAAAAAAAGGTTTTAATATGGGGTGGGGAAGGGGGAGGGAGGCTGGGTATGTGGGAGTCCCTAGTATTCCGTGTGTGACTTTGCTGTGACCGAAAAGTTCTTTGAAATTTAAATCGAAATTTGGGAGACACTGGGGAATGAGAGGGGGAAGGTGTCACAGTACACTGGACATCCGATAATACAGTGATAAAAGGAAAAAAGAATAATTTCTTTTAAAAAAGGATTTTTTTTGTTTTTTTTCCCCACTTTTTCAAATATCCCAATCCACTAATTATATTTCATTTTTAGTTTTGTTTCTGTTTTTTTCTTCTGAGTTTCCTTGTAGTTATCTCTTGCATTTAAACTTATCATTATTATTTCTTTTTCCTGTTAATTGTATTTTGTTATTACATGGGCTTCATGTTCAAGGAAGGTTTAGATCACAGAAGGGTTACAAGGGGGCTGTGGAGGATCATTGATGTGGGTTGTCTGGGATAGGGGATTCATGGGAGTAAGTCCATCTGAATATACATGAAAGATATATAAAATTGTTCAAATGATCAAGGGATGGGGCATGGTCACGGTGGGTAGACAATTACTCAATAAATGAGGGAATCGGAATTCCCAGCCTGGAGAGCTCTGCTATATTCCCCAAGGGAGCAGAAACAGTCCCCTGAGTGCAGAGGCAGTGTCTGGCAAAAGAGGATGGCCCACTGATGGGTTCTTGTTATTGATGACTAGTGTTATGAGTCTTTGCTCTTCTAATTGAAACTTAGCCTACTGTTATGGGGTGCCTAAGGGTTACCACCTGAGAGCCTCCTTATTGCTCAAATGTGGCCTCTTTCTAAGCCAAACTCAGCATTTGAATGCATTACCTTCGCCCCAACGTGGAACATGACTCCCAGGGATGAGCCTCCCTGGCAACGAGGGATTAATACCAAGTGCCAACTGGCAACACGATTGGAGAAAGACCTTGAATAAAAAGGGGAAAAGGTAAAGAGAAATGAGTTCACGTGGCTAAGAGACTTCAAAGAGAGTCGGGAGGTCATCCCAGAGGTAATGCTTACACACACCTCAGTAGGATCTCATAGAACACAAAAGTGAATATCACCCCACACAGAGGGACCCCTGAGGGCTCTGGAGACACCCAGGTCCTACATAAATGGGGATAGCCCCAGAGATTGATGTCTAATTAGTGGGCTGTTCATTGGAATCTGTGCTCCTGAGAGTGACAGACTTGGACTCAAATAAGTCATCCCTGCACATGGTCCATCAGTCCCTTCTATTCAAACCTATATGTGATGCTGGAGTTGTTAGGTGTACTTCCAGAGATTGAAGCCTCTGGCCTACCTAAGTGCCAGCTGTGCCTGGAATCTCAGTGGAGCTGCAACTCCTACCCTACAGCTCAATGGACTCATCCAAGTAACCTGGCAAGGAGACGACGATGGGCAATGGCCATCCCAGGGCATGGAGAGGGCCTACAGCTGCAGGTAAGATAATCCCATCCATTGTATCCACAGGATATAAGCCCTCTCTCACTTGGAGGTGGAGTGGACATCACCATCCCAGTCCCCTCAGGATTGGGGGAGGAGCTGTGGACTAGAGTGGACTTGGTAGTGTTCTGTTGCAGACATATTATAATTCAAGCAATAGAAGAAATTGTAACAGTGAGGTGGAGCTGGTGGCCACTGGACATTTTTGGGGCAGGGAGAGGAGGAGCAGTTGAAATACAGGGGCTTTTTTGGGACTTTGGGGGTTGTCCTGAGTGGTGAAGCGGCGACGGATGTAGGCCATTTTCCATCAGAATATACCATGCAGAACTGTGTGGGAGAGAGTGTGGTCTATGATGTGAACTGTGGCCTATGCTCGATGGCAAGGCCCCAGGATGTGTATATCCATTGCGGGTGTTGTGCCACACGGATGAGGAATGGTGGTGTGGGATGTTGTTGGAGGTGTGGGAGGTGGGGAACATGGGAATCCCTGTAATTTCTGGGTAATATTTAGGTAATCTAAGCACCTTTAAAAAAAAAAAAAATATATATATATATAACAAATAACATTTATGTAAACAAATGCACATATATTCATATGTATTTATATATCATTTTACAAATGTTGGTATGTATTGTAAAAATTTTGATTTTTACCCACAATAAAAAAAATAAAAATAAAATAAAAATAAAATAAAATAAAAAAATCAAGAGAAACCTAAATAAATGGAAGGACATTCGTGTTCAAGGATTAGAAGACTAAAACATTGTTTTGATTTGTATTTCCCTAATGGCTAATGTTGCTGAGCATTTTTTAGTGCTATCTGGACATTCATATATCTTCCTTGGAAAAGTGTCTATTCAGGTCTTTTGCCCATTTTTTCCCAGGGCTCATGTGTCTTTTTATTGCTGAAATGTGGAATTTCTTTATATATTCTGGATATTAAACCCTTACTCAATATAGTTTTCCAAATACTTTCTCCCATTGTGTAAGCTGTCTTTTC
Source organism: Cabassous unicinctus (assembly GCA_029593785.1). Taxonomy (NCBI): domain Eukaryota; kingdom Metazoa; phylum Chordata; class Mammalia; order Cingulata; family Chlamyphoridae; genus Cabassous; species Cabassous unicinctus. Next base: position 35,163 of record JAQZBX010004404.1, on the reverse strand, counting down.
CTTTCAGGGTAAAAGCCTTTGAGGACGAAAGTTTTTAAGTTTGAGGAGGTCCCATTTATCTTTTTATTTTTAATTTTTATTTGCTTGTACTTTGAGTATAAAGGTGAATAAACCATTGCCTAACACAAGATCCTGAAGTTGCTTCCCTGTGTTTTCTTCCAAGAGGAATATGGTTCTGGCTCTTATATTTAGGTCTTTGTTCCATTTTTATTTGATTGCTGTATATGGTAAGAAGTAAGGAAGCACCTTTATTCATTTGTACATGGACATCGAGTTTTCTCAAGACCATTTTTGGGAGAAACAATCATATCTCCAGTAAGTAAACCATCAGCTGGCCATAAATATGAGGGTTGACATCTGAACTCTCAATTCAACTTCAGTGGTCATTATGTCTCTCCTTATGCCAGTACCATGCTGTTTTCATTACTATGGCTGAGTAATAATTTTTAAGATTGGGAAGTACAAGTCAAGCAACTTCATTTTTCTTTCTCAAGATGGTTTTGCTATTGAGGAACCTTATCCTTCTATACAAATTTGATGATTGGCTTTTCCATTTCTGCAAAGAAAGTTGTTGGAATTTTTATTGGGACTGCATTAAATGTATAAATCATTTTAGGTGAAGTGTTTAAAAATGTTTCAGGGTTGAATTTGATGTCCCATCAAGATCTAGCTACTTTTCTTTAATGTAGGAATTATTAAGTGGAATTTTACTTCTATTATCAAAGCCTACATATTTATCAAAACACAAAAGGACAAGTATTCAAACAATATTGGTTGTTTCTCAAATTGATCTAACTGATTTAAATGTGTGAAAATATTCTGGATAAATGAATTCAGTTGCTCAGAAAATCTAATGAGATAAAAATGAAAACAAAATATTGCCATGCCTAAACTGCAAGGGCTATGAATATAAATGAACTCAAAATTTCTTGAAATTTTATTCCAGTGTGAACAAAACTCACTATTAAAGGACCAAATATTATAATACTAAGGATATGATGGATATAAAACAGTACCTGTCATGTAAAGTACTTTTATTTACATTACACATACAAAAAACCTGGATTCAGCATTTTGTCATTGATTTGGAACAGGTTTTTTGCGTAAGTTCAATTAAAGACAGGATTCAAAAAAATCTTTCTTTCTAGCTAGGGACTTTTCATTTAATTCTGCCTTACAAAGCTGAGCAAAGTACTCAAGTCCTGAAATCTCATTTGAGTCTAAAACCTCTAAGTGACAAAAAGGAAATAATGAATAAAATGACATACTATTTTTATTAAAATTTGCTTAAGAAATCTCACAAATATTAGGAAGTTCTTATCAAAGAAATCCTACCAGCAACATTAGTCTTAGATAAGTCCATGGCACTGTCCAGCACTTTACAAAAAATAAAATGGAAGTAGGGAGCTGATATATTATTTTACAAAGGCTTTTAGAAACAATTACCATTTGACCTGCAATACCACTTCTACCTTTAAACACAAATTTTTGAAAGCAAAGACTTCAAGAGATATTTACACACCGATGTTCGTACCACCATTATTCACAAATGCCAAAAGCAATACAAGTGTCCAACAAAATATGAATGGGTAAATAACATGTAGTAATTTCTTCTTTACAAGGGAAATCAGAAAATACTTAGAGATGAATGAAAACCAAGACACAACATACCATAAATTCCTGGATGCAGAGAAGGCGATACTCAGACGAAAATTTACAGCTGCGAATGCCTCTAGCAAAAAGGAAGAAAGATACCAAATTAAGAACCTCATTTGCCATGTTGAACTAGAAAAAGAAGAGCAAAGTATACCCAAAGTCATCAGAAGGAAGGAAGATTAAAGAAGAGATAAATAAAATAGGGTAGAAAAACAATTGAGAAAAAAACAAAACAAAAAGTTGGTTATTTTTAAAAAATCAATAAAAATAAAAAGACTAGACTCACAAAGGAAAAAAAAAGACACAACTAAGAAAAGAAAATGTTAATGTCACTACTGATCTTTCAGAAATAAAAAGGATTATAAGCAAATCTATGAACAATTGTACAGAACAAATTAGGGAAGGGGAAGGGGTGGGTGCTGTCACCTGTGTTGACCATGGTTCTTCCAGGAACTCCGCGGGAACCCAGGGGGCTAAAGACCCCTGCCCCATACAGGAGGAGCGTGGGCGCCGGGTGGCGTGTTCCTGTCTAGTCCGCCCCCGGGGATGTCCTGGATAAGTCGAGCCTTCTGAGCCAGGCCTCACTGGCGTGTGCCCCGATCCGCACCCCACTACAGCGTGGGCGATCCCCTCAGCAGCCTCCTGCTCCGGGGCTCCCACACAGAGCCGCCGGCTGCCCAGCCCCGGGCCAAGGAGAGTCGCCGGGCGGGCACCGCCGTCGTAGGAGGACGCTGCCAGGGCGCTCCAGAGCTACCGGAAGGTCAAGGGAGAAGCACCGGGAGCACGCCCTCCCGTTGCCAGCGGGTGGCAAGACCCCGGAGGAGGGTGAGAGGGGTTGGGTCCAGGAGCAGCCCCTGGTGCTGCCTCTCGGCCTCTTCCCCAGGCCTCCATCGTCTGAGCACACCTTGGGCTTCCCGTGGGACCCTCTGAGCGTCGCCTACCGCGGACTGGAGCTGCCCTGGAGCGCCGTCCCGCCGCCCTGCCGCCCCGCCGTCCCACCACCGCCTTCTAGGAAACGCCTGAGAGCACTTACCGCGACAGGGAGCCGCACAACTACAACCCCGAGAACCTGCGGGAGGCGCATGGGGACCAGCTGGACGGCGCCTGCGCCCCGCACCTGAGCCAGGAACAGCAGAGAGCGCCGGCACACTGGGAGCCCGGCCAGATGGCCCCGCGCAGGACTACAACCCCCGCCTGGTGAGGCTGATCCCTTCGCGCAGCCCCCAGAGGTGGAGGCGCGGTAGTCCTGGGACCCTTGCCCCTCACCCCCTCTGGGCTCTGAACCCTGTACAGACCCTCTTTGACAAATGCACTGCTGTAAACTTTTTCAAATGTAAAAAGCACGGTTTCATAAAGTCTAGGGTGAAACTTTTCCACACGCACAACTTGTGGCGTGGGGGAATTTAATGCACAGCTTTTCTGGAGGCTATGTCTTGTTTTCTGAGCCTGAAAAGAGTTTATTGAGGAAAAAAAATCAGTTTTCATATTGTTTTCCCAAAGGTGATTTGCATTTTAATAGATTTGGATTTTTTCAAATCTGTGCTCTTTAGATATTTTAAAGAAAGACAACAAAAAAAGAATGAAAAAAGAAAAATGAATAGCATGTAGTCTGTCCATACAATGGAACATTTTCATATGTAAAGAGGTGAAATCCTGGTATATGGGATAACTGGATTAACCTTAAAGACATCATGTTAGGTGAAATAAAACAGCTGCACGAGGACATGCATAATCTCACTTTTATTAAATAATTAGAATAAGTAAAGTCATAGAGACAGAATCTATAATATTGGTCACCAGGGGATAGGATGAGCTAGGGAATGAGGCGTTAATGCTTAAATTGTACAGAATTTCTAAGTTGTTTGATCATGAATATTGGTAATGGATGGTGATGATGGTAGTACAACATGAACATAGTTAACAACACTTAATTGTATATGTCAGTATTGTTAAAAAGGGGAAAGTTTAGGTTGTATATATGTTAGTAAAATAAAAATAAAAAACAAGCAAGGATAGGACTGCACTATGCAAATGGTGAACGCTTCTGTAGTTGATGATATTTCATGAATTGTAAAAAATGTACCAAACTAATGCAAGGTGTTAATAAAAGGGTGGTGTATGGTAACTCTGTATTTTATTCATGACTTTTCTGTAAACCTGCAATTTCTCTAATTAAAAATCAAAATGAAGGATAAATAAACACCAAAAAAATAATATTTATGTTACCCCACCAATGAACCATATCCAACTGAGTTGTATTTTGAGGGCAAAAGGAATATGGGATAAGCAGTGAAAAAAAAGGTATTTATAAATACCAATATGACCCTGTGTCTAGCTACAGAAATGATGTATGCATTGTTATGAGTATTTCTTACTTTGTCATAAGTATGTTTCAATGTATATACAAGTGACTGCAGTTGCTGTTTTGAGACATTTCCAACTAGTTTTGAAAAAACTATTCATTGTTATGTGCTATCTCTGAGGGCTCTGTTTCCTTATCTCACCAGTCAGCCAGTGACCCGACAGATACTTCAATGCCAAGAAATGAAGGAAAAAAAAAAACTAAAAAACCTCTTCCTTTCTTTGCAGATTGGCTCTGAGCTGAAGCTCTCCTTCATATAAAGCTTGGCTGTCCCCTACTCTGGCCTGACCTTCATGTCCTTCTTCTGTGGATCCCAAAGATCAGCCAGAAGTGCAATCTTAGGGTCACGTTTCCAGCACTGTGCATGCACAAAAACCCTGGATAGGCCAGGCTTTGTGTTAGCTCCAGGATGCCCTTACTCCAGTAAGAATCTTACTCCTCAGCTTTATTGTGTCCAGGTTTTTACGTCTCCCTGCTGCTTGACCCATTATGTGTTGCTTACTGCAAGTAGAGTGTCTTCAAATGCTTTTATCAAACACCACTTGTAAAGCTGGTCTGTCTCCAGATGGGTGAAAGGAATTCCAATCTTTATCTCAGCCCTGCAAGGAACCCCAAGAATGGACAAAATTCACAATCACATTTATTTTTTATTTTAGTGAAGGTCCATATTTCTTCCAGTGTACACTATGTGCACAATATGTTACAGTAAGTGGATTTGCAAGAGTGTGGCAGGAGAGAGCATTGTTTCATAAGAATAGACAATCCATTTGAGAAGTTGTCTACAAATTAGTGAAGGTTAATATGGAAGTATTTGGAGAAATATAGTTCTTTAATTTTTAGATATGTAAAGGTTAGTGAGAACAATGAAGTAATATTTATGGTCCATAGACGAGTTAGAATAATTGAAGGAACAAAGTCTTTGAGTTTATGATCCTGGGAATAGATTGGTTTTATGTAGAACCAAGGGAAGTTCACCAATTTTAACAAGATATTAGGATGAAAGACAGTCTGTGGGTACAGATATATTTTTTTTGTATATTTGATAGGGTGAAATTGTAAATCTTGGCTTATGTATGCTCTTAGGGTGAAATTAAAATAGCATTTTTATTTATAAACTGAGTGCAATAGAAGGGCTGCTGGAACATGAGGAGAAAAGGAAATAAGTCTAATAGATCAAGGGCATTATTGATTGCCCTCATAAACTCTTAGATCATAAATTTAAGTTAAACCAGTCAGCAAGATCATGCCTTATTCTGAAACCATGTTCAGCAGGGATGGAGGGTCCAGAATAGGCAGAGTTTGGGTTTTGCCTTGTGAATAAAGCAGACAGAAAGAGCAAGTGTAGTTAATGCAGTGTGAAATGGATTGATTATATTGAACTATGATGAGATGAACATATAAGAGAAACACTGTCAATGATCATGAAATAATTATGAGATAAAACTATGAACACATTAAAGGAGTGTAAGACATTTGAAATTGAAAATTGATGATGAAGAAAATACAGGCATGGAAATTGAAGTTAGATTTGAAAAGAAATATTGATTATTAAAGTCATGTGTTTATACACATTATTCACTTTAAGAGTTTGATTGCTGAAAGGACTCACAGGACTCAAGCAGTTTAAACTTAGTGAAGAGATTTGTAATATGCATTGCAAGGGTCCTACAGCATCAGGCATGGACATTTTTGTCCTTCCACCACAAGTCACAGAGGACACACACTCAGTCCAGGTCTCAAGGTACCAACAACATATACAAGTTGGGAGGTACCAGTAAGCCCAAAATTGCCTGGGGTGTTGGCAACTCTTATAGTGAGCTGGTCATGTAGGCACATTCAATCTATGTGGCCAGGCTCCCCACTCCAGGTTCTACCATATCAGGTGCAAATCAAAAGTCCTATTGTAACTACAAAACTAAGCAGATAGGATTAACATCTGAAACAACTCTGTATCTGTGGTGACTGACAACCATTTATGTTTAGTTAACAGATTCCACAGTTTTGGCCAAAGGTCAGTAGATCTACAGAAAAGCTGATAGTCAAAGCAGACTTGCTATGCAGGTAATAAGAGAGAAATTAGTAAGACTGGAAGACATACAATGGTATCCAGTGTAAAAAAAAAAATTTTTTTTTGAGAAGAGAGCAGAACTAATAGAAAAAATAAAACAAAATCACAGCAATAATGGAAAAACACTTCTCTTAATATCAAAACCTGTATCTGCAGGTGTAAAGTGTTGTGTTTCTGTAAACATGTGATAAAGATTATTGAAATGAGAGATATTTTGGTGAACAAACCAATGTTTATTAAATGAAGAAATAATTCTAAAGGCACAAAAGCAGAACAAAAATCCTGGAAGGTTTCTCAAGTACCTACAGCAGCACTCAACTAAAAAAAACAAACAAACACTGAGGTAAATAAGAATTGTGTATTATTTTTCAATGAAATTCCTCAAATATTTAAGAAAATGTATTACATATGGTAAGAATTACTAGAATAATTAGAGGGAAAATAATATGGATTTAGAAATAACTAAATCAGGAACACTGATGATAAAGAGATTATGATAATGAATGTTTAGAACTGCTAGTATTTTCTAGTTTTATAATTACTGGTTGTTATTCATTCACACTTATTAATCAAGAACAAAACTTTATATAAACAAAGCTAAAATTTACCTAACAGATAAAATAAAATCTGAGAAAAATTATTGCAAACTATCAGCTTGGAAGCACACAAGATAAAACAAAATAAAAACATATGAAGTATATGGTAAAATTAATATGGAATAAGACAACAAAATTTATTACATATATTTCTGTAATATACATAAATGTAAATGGAAAGCATATTTAGATGAGGCAATGTTTCAATATACATCAAATATGTTTTTTAACCCACCTACCAATGTATCTTATAATTAAACTCAGATTGTGTAACATATTATATGTATATGCATATTCCTTACAGTAATATTTGTAATAAATATAGTGATAGGAAGAGAAATAAGCTTAAGTGTTCATTAGTAGGAGATTGGATAAATTAACACTTAAAAATAGAGTAAGTTTATTATTGAAAACAACAAAAACTGGCTTTATTTAGTTGGTGTGCAAGAAAACAGCCTGGAATTATGTGCAAGACCTGGTGGATAGTGGTAACTTTGTTTTTGTTTTAATATAACACATTTATTGAGATAAAAATTTGTATACCACACAGTTAAGCCTTTGAAAGTTTGCAATTCGGTGGGTTTGAGTACATTTAGAGATTTGTGCAATCATGAGCACTTTCTAATTTTAGAATATTTTCACCACTTCACAAAGAAATTCCATGCCCCTTAACAGTCATTCCCTAAACCCCATCCTCCCAGTCCCTGGCAAACACTAATCCATATTCTGTCTCTATGGATTTGCCTATTTTGGACATAGAGCATGAGTGGAATAATACAATAAGTGCTTCTTTATCACTGAGTATATTATTTGGCCCTTAAAACTGATCATAATATTTTCAATGTTCATCCATGTAGCTTTATCTGTACTTTGGAGGAGAGACACCACAGGCTAACAGAAGGACTTTTCATTTCATTTGGAAATTTTTGGGTTTTTTGTTTGTTTGTTTGTTTTAATCATATGTTTGATTTATTTATGAGATTGTATGAGTAGGGGTGTATATATATATATGTATACTCATATACACACAGAAAGATACACATATATAAATTTATATTATCATTTACAAAATACTAAGAAAAAAATTATGAAACTATATATTATATTTCTGTATATCAGGGAAATATACAATGCAAAAGCAATATTAACTGTTATCCCAAAACAGATAAACTATGAAAAACTGTTTCATTCTAAGGATCAAATTGATTTTCATGCTTGAAAATCAATTAATATTTCATCAATTAAGTTAATAATTTAATATATTTACCTTTACAAAAAATGTACATAAGGTAAAAGGTGAAAATGAAACATATTCCCAATAAAAAGAGATATAAAAGAGTATAGTTGTTATTCAGTGTTTTTCTGTTAGTAAAATTAGAAATATGAAATAAATATAATGTTTGAAATTTGAAAGGAAGGATCAATATTGTCTTTTTCTTACGTGATTATTAGTGCATACCTGGAAAACTAAAAGGGAACTCAACCTGACTAGGAAAAGTAAGGTGAGAAATGCTCATAGGCAAACACAGGCTATTGCATCCTGCTACCCTGGGAGAGAAAGCAATAAGAATAGAAAGAGGTCAGGGACACACCCCTAAGCAGCAGGAATCAACCCAATTGCAAAGAGTCAAACCTGCTCAAGGGAAAGTGACTACATAGCTATCTGAAGAGCTAACTGACCCAACAAAAAAGTTTAGCTCATTGGAGGAGCTTCTGTCTTAAATATAGAAGGTCCCTAGTTTGATTCCTGGCTCCTCTTATACTAGTGATACACTGGAATATCAAACAACCAGCTGATACTTTAGGACAGGGAATGCATAGACATTATTTTTGTATTTGCTTCTCTTGGGTCTCCTATTCTTCCTAAAAAAATGTTACAAAAATTTAACTTAGTTTACTCACTAAAACTTGCTTCAAAACCTATAGAGGGCAGGCTGTAGAGTAACTGAACTGATTGATGAACACCAGCAGCCTGAGTAGCCTCTCAGGGGCAAAGAAGGTAAGCTGTTTTTCCTTAGTTTTTATTTGACTGCTTTCTTGTGTGTGTATGTGTGTTTTGTCTTGTTTTCTTTCTTGTTTCCCCCCACCCTTTTTTTAAATTAGGTGCTGCTATATTATTTCTTGCTTGCTGTGTTTCCTCTTCCTTGATTACCCCTTTACTGTGTATACCAATTTTGTCTAACAATGCTATCTCTTTTCTTTCCTTCATCTATCGTCCACTTCCTGTTGTTGTTCTTACATTCCACCTCTCTTTGTTTAGTCCTCAATTTTTCTGGTTTTTATTTCTATCTCATTTAATGATTTTCTTTTATTAACTTTTTTCTTTTTTTTTCTTTTCTTTTCTCCTTTCTTCTCTCAGCATTCTAGACTTTTTATTCATTCTACACATTTTTCTCCCATCTCATTGTTGATATTCCATTTTTTATTCCCATTACTTTACCCTACTTATATTAGTTATATTCATTTTCTTAGGCCTTATACGGTTCCTCTTCTAACTTTTACTATTATCTGTTTTCTTTTCTTACCTCTTTTTGCTTTCTGTGGCGCTAATGTTTTTCTTTCAAGGGTATGTAGACAACAGCGAAGAAATAGAATAAGAGGAAAAAGTCTTAAATAGGAAATATAACACACATCCAAAAAGAAGAACTAAATAAACCCCTAGAGTAGAGAGAGAAGCTAATCAACTGAATAAACCCATTAAGATAAAAAGATAACCAGACATCAACAAAAAATTGCAAACCATACCAAGAAACAGGAAGACATTGCCCAGTCCAAAGAAAAAAGTAAAAATCAGGAAGAGATGCCGAACATGAAACAACTAATCAAAGCTGTCCAAACCAATATCATGGACCAACTTAATGAAGTAAAGAAATTTATTAAGGGTATTAAAAATACATGGGGAGAATATACTGAAGAAATTATAAACATACATAAAAAGATATTGGATGTGAGAGGGATAAATGGAACAATCCAAGAAATTAAAAAAAACCAAAACACTAGAAGCACATAACAGCAGATTTGAACAGGCAAAGGAAAAAATTAGCAATGTTGTGGAAGACAATACATCTGAAATCAAACTTACAGAACAGAGATAAAAAGATAGAAAAAATCCAGCAGGGAATTAAGGATTTGAATGACAACTCAAAATGCATATACATACACATTATAGGCCTCCCAGAGGGAGAAGAGAAGAGAAAGGGGAGAGAAGGAATGTTGGAGGAAATAATGGCTGAAAACCTCCCAACCCTATTAATGGATATGGATGTACATGTACAGGAAGCACAGCATACACTAAACAGTATAAATCCCAAATGCCTACACAAGACATATACTTATCAAACTGTCCAATGTTCAAGAAAAAGACAAAATACTGAAGGCAGCAAGAGAAAAGAGAACCATCACATATAAGGGAAGCTCATTAAGATTAAGTGCTGATTTCTCCTCTGAAACTGTGGAGGCAAGAAGGCAGTGGTATGACATAGTTAAGGTCTTAAAAGGAAAAACAAACTTCCAGCCAAGATTTCTCAATCTAGCAAAGCTGGCACTCAAAACTGATGGAGAGTTCAAAATATTCACAGATAAACAGAAATTAAGAGAGTTTGCCAATAAGAAAGTTGCCCTTCAAGAAATACAAAAGGGAGTTCTGCAAGTGGAAAGGAAAAAACAAGAGAGAGAGAGTTGTAGGAGAGTGTAAAAACAACAAAAATAACAAAAAGAAATAAAAGTAACATATGACATACATAAACCCAAAGAAAATATGGCTAATGTTGGTAATTCCTTGAGAGTATTAACACTGAATGTTAATGGATTAAACTCAGCAGTCAAGAGAACAAATTGACAGAAAGGATAAGGAAATATAACACATCTGTATGCTGTCTGTAAGAAACCCAGCTTAGACACAGGGATTCAAGGAAGATGAATGTGAATGGCTGGAAAAAATATTACAAACAAACAATAACCAAAATATCATAGGAGTAACTATTAATATTGGAAAAATAGACTTCAAGTGCAAAACCATAGTAAGAGACAAAGACAGACACTATATCTTAGTAAAAGGGGTAATTTTTCATGAAGAAAGAATAATCACAAACATTTATGCACCTAAACAGGGAGCTTCAAAGTACATAAGGCAAACACAGGATAAAATAATGGAGAAAGAGATACTTCTACATTTATAGTGGGAGAGTTTAATACACCAATATCACCATTAGACAGAACATGTCAACAAAGAATCAATAAAGAAACAAAGACTTTAAATAATACAATAGAGGATCTTGACGTAGTAGACATATAAAGAGCACTATACTCAAACACAGTTGGATATACATTCTTCTTGAGTGTGCATGGGACATTAGTCAATATAGACCACATGCTAGGTTACAGAAAAATTCTCAATGAACACAGAAAGTTTGAAATTACACAAAGCAATTTCTCTGACCACAATGGCATGAAGCTGGAAATCAATAAGAGCTGGAGAACCAGATTAGGCACAAAGATATGGAAGTTAAACCACACACTCTTAGACAAACAGTGGGTTAATGAAGAAGTTTCAAAAGAAATCAGGAACAACCTAAAACAAATGAAAAAGACAAAACAACATATCAAAACTTGTGGGATGCAGCAAAACTATATTGAGAGGGAAATTCATAGCCATAAATGTATATCTCAAAGAGAATAAAGAGTTAAAATTGAGGACCTAACTGCACACCTGGAGGAATTATAAATAGAACAACAAACTAACCCCAAAGGAAGTAGAAAGATGAAAATTTAAAAAAATTATAGCTGAACTAAATGAAATAAAAAATAAGAAAGGAATAGAAAAAATAAAACTAAAACTTGTTTTTAGGGAAGATCAATAACATCGACAAACTCTTAGCTAGATTAACAAAGAAAAAAAGAGGGAAGATCAAATACACAAAATAAGAATGAGGAAGGAGATATCACCACTGACCCCAAAGAAATAAACAATATCATAAAAGGATACTTTGAAAAAGTATATGCCAACAAGAAGGATAATTTAGGGGAAACGGAAAAATTTCTAGAAACACAGGTACAAGCAGGCCTACATTCACAGAATAAGAAATTGATGAACTCAACAAACCAATCACAAATAAAGAGATAGACTCATTCATCAAAAACCTCCCCACTAAGAAGAGCCCAGCACCAGATGGTTTCACAGGTCAATTCTTTCAAACATTCTGGAAAGAACTAACACCAATCCTGCATGAACTCTTCCCAAAAATAGAAGTAGAAGAAACATTGCCAAACTCATTCTATGATGCCAACATTACCCTATTACTCAAGCCAAACAAAGATACCAGAAGAAAGGAAAATTACAGACCCTTCTCTCTAATGAAGCCAGATGTTAAAATCCTCAACAAAATACTTGCTAATGGTATTCAGCAACACATCAAACAAATTATACGCCATTACCAAATGTCCTTCATCCCAGGTATACAAGGATGTTTCAATATAAGAAAATCAATCAATGGAATACACTACATAAACTGATTGAAAGATAAAAATCTCATAATCATCTCTATAGACATACCAAAAGCATTTGACAAAATACAACACCCTTTCCTTATAAAAACACTGCAAAAGACAGGAATAGAAAGAAACTTTCTGCACACTGTAAAGGGTATATATGAAAAACCCACAACTAACATCATACACAATGGTGAAATCCTAAAAGCTTTCCCTCTAATATTGGGAAAAAGAAAAGGATGCCCACTATCATTGCTCCTATTTAACATTGTGTTAAAAGTACTTGCTCGAGCACTTTGGGAAGAAAAATATATAAAAACATCTTAATTTAAAAGGAAGAAGTAAAAATTTCCCTCTTTGCAGATGGCATGATGCTATACATAGAAAGCCCTGAGAAATCTACAACAAATTTCTAGAACTTATAAATGAGTACAGTAAAGTAGCAGGTTATAACATCACTGTGCAAAATCCAGCATTTCTGTACACCAATAATGAGCAAGCTAAGGAAGAAATCAAGAAAAATATACCATTTACAATAGTAACTAAAAAAATCAAATACCTAGGAAAAATTCTAACTAAAGCTGTAAATGACTTATACACAGAAAACTTCACAACACTGTTAAAGGAAATCAAAGAAGAATTAAATAAATGGAACAATATTCCCTGCACATGGGTAGGCAGACTGAACATCATTAAAATGTCTATCCTGCCTAAACTAATCTAGAGATTTAATGCAATTCCAATAAAAATCAACACATCATTTTTTTTAATGAATTGGACAGACTAAGTATGAAATTTATTTGGAAGGGCAAGTGGCCCCAAACAGCCAAAGACATATTGAAAAAGAAAAATGAAGTTAGAAGAATCTCTACTTAACTTTAAAATATACTACATAGCTACAGTGGTCAAATGTGCATGTTATTGGCACAGGGATAGTCACACTGACCAATGGAACAGGACTGAGAGTTTTGATATTTGACAAGGCCACCAAGCCCACTTACCTGGGAGAGAATGGTGTCTTCAACAAATGGTGCTTCAAGAACTGGACATCTATATCCAAGAGAATGAAAGAGGAACACCATCTCACACCTTATACAAAAATCAACTCAAGATGGATGAAAGATCTAAACACAAGAGCCAAGACCATAAAGCCTTTGGAAGATAATGTAGAGAAGCATCTACAGGACCTTGTAATGGGAAATGGTTTCATGAACTTCACACCCAAAGCACCAGCAGTGAAATGAAAAATGGATGAGTGGGATCTCCTCAAAATTAAAACATTTTGCACCTCAAAGGTGTTTGTCAAGAAAGTAAAAAGACAGCCTACCCAATGGGAGAAAATAGTTGGCAACCATATATCTGATTGGAGCTTCAAATCCAGCATATATAAAGAAATCCTATATCTCAAAAATAAAAGGACAAACAACTCATGTTTAAAAATGCACAAAAGATTTCAACAGACACTTCTACAAAGAAGAAATATAAATGGCTAAAAAACATATGAAAAGGCAATCAACATCACTAGCTATTAGGGAAATGCAAATCAAAACTACAATGAGATACCATCTTAGACCCATTAGACTGGTAGCCACTTAAAAAAATAGAGGGCTGCAAGTGTTGGAGAGGATGTGGAGGAATGGGAACTCTCATCCACTGCTGGTGGGAATGTAGAATGGTCCAGTCCTTGTGGAGGACAGCTTGGCCAGTCCTCAAAAAAATGTACTATAAATCTATCCTATGATTCAGCAATTTCACTGCTGGCTATGTACCCAGAATAATTGAAAGCAAAGACCCAAACAGATATACATACACCAATGTTGATAGCAGCATTATTCATTATGACCAAAAGTTGGAATCAACCCAAATGCCCATCAACAGATGAATGCATTAAAAAAATGTGGTATATACATACAATGGAATATTACTCAGCAGTAAAAAGGAATACAGTACTAACACATGAGATAACATGGATGAATCTTGAGGGCCTTATATTGAGTGAAGCAAGCCAGGCATTGAAGGACAAATATTACATGACTTCTCTGATATGAACTAAGCAAATCTAGCTGACTCAGAGAGCTAGAAACAGGAAGATTGGTTTACAGGACATAGGGAAAATCAGGTTGTTAGCCAATGTCCATACATGTGAAATCTATGATAAAGTGGAAGTGAGTAGCTGTGCAGTAAAGGGACAAGACAGTGATGTAGTGATACTATTGTGTTGGGTGGTGCAAGCTTGACAAGGTGGTATATTTGGGGGACGTTTTGGAGCATCTATTGAATTGGGGGTAGGGATGGGGGAGGGAGCAGCAGATCCCCTTGATCTGTTCAGAAAAGGAACCATTGTGCCATAACTTTATCCCCAAGCCTGTAAATCCACATGGATATTCGGGAACAACATAACTTTCCTATTATAATGACTATTAATGCAAAAACATATAATTTTCATTGAATTCAAAACCTCTTATTGAACAAATAACTTGCTGGTCTAAAATTACATAATGTAATCAGAAGCAGATTCTTGGATCATTTGAGGGGAAAGAGTGGATCAAGCCACCAACCACATCAAAACCAAAATTTTGATCAATATCAGTTCTACAGTAAGGCATATGGAACATATAATTCAATGTTATGATTAAATCCAAGAGACGGAAATGTAGCTAGAGTTTGGATGAAGAACATTCGGCTTTATTTGATTGGCTCTGTATTTGTTTTTAATCTCAACTTGACATTCTTAGCAATTATTGTAGTATTGTACTTTGAAGAAAGGAGTAGACACAATGAACATCTCAGGTAGGTCATAATTATCTATTGCCAAACATTTAACTAAGGCAAGACCCATCTTACTACTCTTTCTTAACAAGGAATGTGACAGAGATCAATATTCTCTAAGCTCCAAATTGCGAAAGATCACTTCAATACCTAAAAGCAAGAATGAATATTGTCAGGTGAATAGTTCCTCAGGTATTTCAGTAGTTATTTTCATTCATGGATTCTCAATAATCTTTTTTTATTAAAAAATAGCATACCTATAAAGTGGGCAAATACTAAAGATTCTGTTTCATGAATTATCAAAGGGAACACTCTGGCTTAACCAAAATTATCTTCAATGAATAGAATATTACTAGCACACAAGAAGATGCCTTGTTTCTCCTGCCAATGACTATATCTTCATCCTGAAGAGTAACTTTATCCTGACTTCCAAGGACATGGATTACATTTGCTTGTGTTTTCACCATTTCTTGGTAATTGAAGTGGAACAATTTTTCATATGATAACGGCTCATTTGGGTAATCTATATTTTGAAGTGTCTCTTAATGTCCTTTGCCATTTATCAAATGAATCTTTTTTTTAAACAACTTTGCTGAGATACAATTGGCATAAAATAAACTTTACATTTTTAAATAAATTATTTTAAATTCTTGACATGTATACACATAAGAATCAGGATACTAGATAAATTTGTCACCACTACAAATTGCTCTCATTCTATTGTATTTCTTCCTTCTGCCTTTCCCAGCCACAATCCCCACCTCTAATTCTCTAGGAAAACATGATTTATTTTCTGCCACCGTGCATTTGTTATATTTTCTGAAACTTCTATAAATGGGATCCAAAGCATTTATGTTTATCTGCCTTCTTTCACTCGGCTTATTCCCTTTGAGATTTATCCATGTTGTATATATCACCATTCCATAACTTTTTATTGCTAAGTAACATTCCATTGTAAGGGTATGCCATAATTTGTATACCCATTCATCTGTTGATGGATATTTGGGTTATTTCCAGTTTTGATCTATTACAAATAAAGCTGCTATGAATATTCATGTATGATTCTTCGCATGGAAATATGATTTCAATTCTCTTGGGTTATTATCTAGTGTGACATTGGTGGGTCATTTGGTAGGTTTAACATTTTAAGAAACTGCTAAACTGTTTTCAAAGTGGTCATTATTTTACTGGTGGGAATACCAGCAGTGTGTGAGATTTCCAAATGTTCTATATTTTTATCAATATTTGTTATATTCAGGCTTTTTAATTTTAGATTTTCTAATGGAAGGCAATACTTATCTCATCATGGTTTCCATTTGCATATCCCTAATGACTTTTAATATGCTTATTGATATTCGGGTATCTTCTTTGGAGATAGTCTCTTTTTTGGTGACAATTATTTTATATATTATTATTGCATTTTAACAGTTCTATAAATATTCTGGATACAAGTCATTTATCATATGTGTGAGTTGCATATATTTTCTCCAGGTCTGTGGCTTATCTTCTCATTCTCTTATCTGTGCCATTCAAAGAACAGAAGTTCTGTAGTCTGATGAAGTCTAGTTTATCTTTTTTTTTCATAGTTCAAGTTTTAGGTTTTGTATTTAATAATTTATTTTCTAACCTAGCATCAGAAAAATTTTCTCCTATAATTTTTAAGCAAGTTTTAAAAATTTAAATACCCATTTTAAATTTATGATTCATTGTAAGTTATTTTTTATATAATGCACAGTGATAGGGATTGAATCATGTCACCTAAAAAAGGCATATTCAGGTCCCAAACCCTGCTGGTCCTTTGGATGTGAATCCATTTGTAAGTAGGACCTTTTAGGATGCTATTAGTTAAGGTTGTGCCCAAAATGAATGAGGTTTTACTTAATGGCTAGGTTGGTTGAAGACTTTATAAGCAAAAGATACAAAATAGAAAACCACAGGGAACAGCCAGAAGCTGTAAGTCAATGGAACCAAAAAGAGAAAGAAGATGCTGCCATGTGGATTGCCCTGTGATGGAATAAACAAGGAACCCCAAAGATTGCCTGCCAGCAAGAAGATACTGTCCCCAGAGCCTTATAGCCTCTGAAATCATGAGCCAATAAAATCATGTTGTTAAGCAACTGCATTGAGTTGCTTTTTTTTTTTTTTTTGCATATAGGTATAACATTGTAACAGCACCATTTTTTGAAAAGACCATTCTTAACTGAATTGTCATTGCACTTAACTTTTTTATTTTTATTTTTTTACATTTGCACATAAAGGTTTGGGTCTATTTTTCAAATTTTGTTCTACTCCATCTATCTATTTGTCTATCTCCATGCCAATCAATACTATAATGTATTGATTACTTTAGCTAATAATTAGTCTGGAAATCAGATAGTGTTATTCCTCCAAATTTGTTCTATTATAACACTGTTTTTGTTCATTGTGTATATCTTGGTGTTTCATATGCATTTTAGAAACAGCATATAAAATTTCTACAAAACAGCCTCCTGATTTTTTGATTGAAATTCTGTTGAATCTATACATCATTTTGGGGAGAACTGATAGAGTGTTATGATTAATGAACAAAGCATATATTGCAATTTATTTATGTCATCTTTTAAAATATCATTTAGCAATACCTTGTGGGATTTAGTCTGGTAAATATTTTATCAAATGTGTCTTTATATATTTCATAATTTGTTGGCATTATAAATGGTAATTTTTAATATTTCATTTTCTAATTATTCATTTCTATCACATAGAAATACATTTGACATTTTGATATTGATCTTCTGTCCTCAAATTTTGCTAAACTACTATATTAATTCCAGATTTTAAATATATTTTGTAGGAATTTCTACACAGATAATCATGATATCTGCAAATAAAGAGATTTATTCTTCTCTTTATACTTATTATTTATATATTATTAATACTTATTTTATTTATATATTTCTACATATTAGGATTCAATATGCTAAAATATTGTTCAGAATGTTCTCATCTATGTTCATGAAGATAGTCTGTAGTTTTCTTATTTGTACAGGCATACTTCAGAAATATTGTGGGGTTGGATCCAAAGTACCAAAATAAAGCAAATATCACAATAAAGAGAGTCACATGAATTTTTGGTTTCCCAGCACATATAAAAGTTATATTTTCACTATAATGCAGTCTATTGCAATAGCATAATGTCTAAACACAATGCACATATCCTTATTAAAAATACTTTTTTTGCTAAAAGTGTGCTAATCATTTTCTAAGCCTTCATTGAGTCATCTTTTTATTGGTGGAGGTTCTTGCCTGGATGTTGATGGCTGTTGACTGATCGGGGTGTTGGTACTGAAAGCTGAGATAGCTGTAGAAATTGCTTAAAATAAGACAACAATAAAATTTGCCACATCAATTGACTTTTTCTTTCATTAATAATTTCTCTGCTTGATAGCATTTTACCCACAGTAGAATTTCTTTCAAAATTGGAGTCACTCCTCTCACAAAGCTTCTGCTTTATCAACCAAGTTGATATAATATTCTAAATCCTATGTTGTCATTTCAACAATGTTCACAGTGTTTTCACCAGGAGTAGATTCCATTCCAAGAAACCACTTTCTTTGCTCATCTATAAGAAGCAACTCCTCAGATATTCAAATTTTATCATTAGATCACAGCAAATCAGTCACATATTCAGGCTTCACTTCTAATTCTATTTCTCTTGTTATTTCTACAACATATGCAGTTACTTCTTCCACTTAAGTCTTGAATCCCACAAAGTCATCCAGGAAAGTTGGAATTAACTTCTTTCAAATTCCTCTTCATGTTGATATTTTGACCTCTTCCCATGAATCATGAATGTTCTTAATGGTATCTAGAATAGTGAATCCTTTCCAAAAAGTTTTTTATTTACTTTTAACCAGATTCCTCAGAGAATTATCTATGGTAGCTATAGCCTTATGAAAAATATTTCTTTAATAATGAGACTTGAAATTTGAATTGATCCATGGGCTGCAAAATGGATGTTGTGTTAGCAGGCATGAAAACAAGATTCATTTCATTGTACATCTGCAAATGTACTCTTGGGTGACCACGGCAAAAATATTTGAAAGGAATCTTTTATTCTGAGCAGCTGGTCTCAACTGTGGGCTTCAAATATTCAGTAAACCTTGTTGTAAAAAGATGTGCTGTCCTCCAGGCTTTGTTGTTTCATTTATAGAGCACAGGCAAAGAAGATTTAACATAATTCTTAAGGGCCCTTGGTTTTCAAAATGCTAAATGAGCATTGGCTTCTAATTCAATAGCTGCATTAGCCCCTTACAAGACAGTCAGCATCTTTTTAAAAAATATTTTAAAAGATGCTTAGATTACATAAATGTTACACAAAAATTATAGGGATTTCCATGTTCCCCACCTCCCAAACCTCCCACAACCTCCCACATAAACATCTTTCATTAGTGTGGCACATCACCTGCAATGGATATACACATCCTGGGGCTTTGCCACTAAGCATGGAACATAGTTCACATTGTAGCCCACACTCTCTCCCACACAGTTCTGCATGTTATATGCTGATGTAAAATGACCTATATCTGTCCTTGTAATGTCAATCAGGATAATTCCCAAGTCCCAAAAAAGCCCCTGTATTACAACTGCTTTTCCCCCTCCCTGCCCCCAAAGCATCCAGTGGCCACTGGCTCCACATCAATTGTTGTAATTTCTTCCATTGCTTTTATCACAATATGTCTAAAACAGAATACCAGTAAGTCTATTCTACTCCAAAGCTCTTCCCCCAATCCTGAGGAGTCTGGAATGGTGATGTCTGCTCCACCTCCAAGTGATAGGGTGCTTATATCCCATGGATAAGATGGATGGGATTATCCTGCCTGCAGCTGCAGACTCTCTCCATTCCCTGGCATGGCTGTTGCCCATCATCATCTCCCTGCCAGATGTCTTGGGTGAGTCCATTGAGCTTTAGAGTATGAGTTGAAGCTCCACTGAGATTCCAGGCACAGTTGGCACATGGGCAGGCCAAAGGCTCCAGTCTCTGGAAGTACACCTACAAACTTCAGAACCACATATAGGTTTGAAAAGAAGGGACTGATGGACCATGTGCAGGGAGGACTTATTTGAGTCGAACTCTGTCACTCTCAGGAGCACAGATTCCAAAATATAGCCCACTGAATAGGCATCAATCTCTGCAGCTATCCCCCTATATATAGGACCTGGGCATCTCCAGAGATCTCAGGAGCCCCTCTGTTTGGGGTGGTATCCACTTTGGTGTTCTATGAGATGCTACTGAGGTGTGCATAAGCATTACCTCTGGGATGACCTCTGACTCTCTTTGAAGTTTCTTAGCCATTTGAACTCATTTGTCTTTACCTTTTCCTCCTTTTATTCAAGGTCTTTTTCCAGTCATATTGCCAGTTGGCATGTGGTAGTAACCCTTCATTGCCAGGGAGGCTCATCCCAGGGACTCATGTCCCATGCTAGGGGGAAGGTAATGCATACATATGCTGGGTTTGGCTTAGAGAGAGGCAACATTTGAGCAACAAGGAGGCTCTCAGGCAGCAACACTTAGGCACCCCATAACAATAGGGTAAGTTTCAATTTCAAGAGCAAAGACTTGTAAGGCTAGTCATCAATCACAAAAACCCATTAGTGGACCATACTCCTTAGCCAGACACTGCCCCTGCAGTTGGGGAACTGTTGCTTCTCCCTTGGAGTATGTGGCAGAGCTCTCCAGGCTGGGAATTCAGTATTCTCTCATTTATTGAGTGATTCTCCACCCACTGTGACCATGCCCCACCCCTTGATCCTTTGAACAATTTTACATATCTTTTATGTATATTCAGGTGAACTTCCTCCCATGAAACCCCCATACCTGACACCCCACAATGACAATCCTCTCTTGCCCGCATTGTAACCCTTCTGTGTTCCAAAGCTTCCTTAAAGATGAAGCCCATATAGTAGCCAAATACAATTAATAGGAAAATGAAATAATAATGATAAGTTTAAATGTAAGAGATAACATACATGAAAACTTAAAAAAAAAAACACTGAAAATAAAAATAAAGGATTGGGCTATTTAAAAAATGGGAAAAAAAATTAAAAAAAAATTTTTTTACACTTTTCCTTTTATCACTGCATTATCAGGTGTCCACTCTGTACCGTGGCACTTTCCCCGTCTCACTCCCCAGTGTCTCTCAAATTTTCATTTAATTTTCAAAGAAGTTTTAGGTCGCAGCAAAGTCACACACAGATTACTAGAGACTCTCATATACACAACCTCCTCCCCCTTTCCTCACCCCATATTAAAAGCTTTTTGTACGTGGATAGTAGCATTGTTATAACTCTTACATACATAGTGAAACATAGTTACACATTAATATTGTCAATGGTTTACATTATGGTTTACATTTTAGACCATAAAATTTAATAATTTTTGATGATATTTACCATGTCCTGTATCCACCACTGGTAAAGTGATAGAGTATAGTTGCATATTAAAGGGATAGGACAGGTGGGTAGTGATATTACTGGGATTGGTGGTGCAGGGTCACCAGGAGGTTAGAGTAGGAAGGGCAGGTTAGGATACCCAGGATACTGGGGGGAGAGATTGGACAGGGACCAGGTGAACATAGGATTTGTAGGTATGAGGTTGAAAGTGCAGTGGTGGGAATGCTCTCATGGCATCAAATCTTTTGAAGCTTTGAATCCAGGTATTGACTCCTTTCTAGGTATGAAAAGTCCCAGAGGGCATCATCTTCCAAAACAAGGCTGTTTCATCTACATTGAAAATCTGTTGGTTAGCGTATTCACTTTCATCCATTATCTTAGTTAGATCTTCTGGATAATTTACTGCAGCTTCTACATCATCATTTGCTGCTTCAGCTTGAACTTTTTTATTATGGACATAACTTCTTTTCTTAAATCCCATGAACTAACCTGCCAGCTTCAAACTTTTCTTCTGCAGCTTTTTCAGTCTTCAAAGCATTGGAGAGAGTTATTGCCTTGCTTTGGATTAGGCTTTGGCATAAGGGAATGTTGTGGCTGGCTTGATCTTCTATCCAGTCCATAGAAACTTTCTTCATATCAGCAAGAATACTGGTTTGCTTTCTTAACATTTGTGTGTTCACCACAGTAGCACTTTTAATTTCCTTCAAGAACTTTTCCTTTGCATTCACAGCTTGACTAACTCTGGTGCAAGAGGCCTCGATTTCTGCCTGTCTTGGCTTTCAACCTGCATTCCTTGCTAAGCTTAATCATTTCTAGCTTTTGATTTAAAGTAAGAAACTTGGGACTTTTCCTTTCACTTGAACTTTTAGAGGCCTTTGAAGGGTGATTAACTGGCCCAATTTCAATATTGTTATGTCTCAGAGAGTAGGGAGGACCAAGGGAAGGGAGAGAGATGGGGTGAATGGTCAGTCAGTGGAGCAGTCAGAATACACACAAATTTATCGATTATGTTTGCCATCTTGTATAGGTGTGGTTTGTGGTACACCAAAAACAATTACAATAGTAACATTAAAGATCACTAATCTCAGATGACTATAACATATATAATGATGTGAAAATTTTAAATATTGCTAGACTTACTAAAATGAAACTAAGATTCAAAGTGAGCAAAAAGTGAAAAAAAAAATTTGAAAAATGGTGGTAATAGACTTGCTCAAAACAAGGATAGCACCACCTTCAAATTATAAATAGTGCAATATCTGTGAATCTCAATAAAGTGAAGTCCAATAAACAAGGTATGCCTGTAATGTCTTTTTCTGGTTTTGGTCTCATAGAATAGGTTGGTGTGTATTCACTCCTTCTCTTCATTTAAACAAGGGTTTGTGTAGGATTGATATTATTTCTTCCTTAAATTTTTGCTAGAATTCACCAGTGAATTTATTTATGCCTAGAGTTTTGTATGTGGAAATGTTTTTACATAAAAAAAAATCAATTTATTTAATAGACATTGGGTTATATAGGTTACCGATCTCTAGTTATCTTTGCTAGTTTTCTCCTTCGAGGAACTGGCCCATTTCAACTTAGTTGTCAATTGTAATGTTAAAGGATGGTCATAATATTACTTATTTCATATTCATATTTATATAATCTGTATTGCTCTTAATAATTTTGTTTGTTTTCTATTTTTGCTCATCTGATTTGTCAATTTTATTAATATACTTTAAGAACCAGATTTTACTTGTATTAATTTTCTCAACTGATTTCTTGTTTTCTATTTTATTGATTCCATCTCTTATTTTTACTATTTCTTTATTCTTCATGCTTTGGTTATAATTTGCTGCTTTTCTAATACTTTCTTAACACATAATTCACTAATTTTAACTGTGTACTTCATTTCCAAAATTTTGAAAATTTCATACAGACAAACACTCCAAAATGTTGACACAAAATGTTTCCATCACCCTAGAAATTTCCCTCAGACATCTTTCCAGTGAGGCCCATTCACCAACCCATGGCAATCACTTATCTTCTCTTTTTCACTATAGTTTTACCTTTCCTAGAATTTCCTATAAATTACAACATAGATTATGTAGTCTTTAGTGTCTGGCTCCTTTCACTTAACATACTGATTTTGAGATTTCTTCCAGGTTGGTGCGTGCGTTAGTAGATTTTTCTTTGTATTGTTGGCTATTATTTCATTATGTGGAAAACTTTGTATGCTTATTTATTCACCTGAAGAAGGACATTTTATTCATTTCCTGTTTGCAATTATTATGAATAAAGCTTTTATAAAAATCATTTAAAAATGTTGTGTGAACATATGTTTTCACATTTGTTTTGCAAATACATAGAAGCTGGATTTCTGGTCATATATTAGTCTATATTAAACTCTTTAGAAAACTGTCAAAGTGTTTTCCATTTTGCCCTCTTCACCAATATCTGAGAATTCCAGTTGTTCCAAACTCTTGCCAAAGTTGGTATTGCTAATCTTTTTAATTTTAGCCATCCTAGTGAACATGTAGTGGTATATTATGGTGTTAATTTGTTAGTTTTGAGAATTTGTGTTTCCTATGAATTAGTTCATTTGCAATAAATTTTCAAATGTATCCACATACTGATTTTTATAATATCCTCATCCTGTCTTCCTAGGTCTTTATGATCAATTATGTTGTTTGTTTTATTCATTACATTTTGCCCACATGTTCATTTCTAGTACATATGCATACAATTGAGTTTTGTATATTTATCTAGTATCTCATAGGCTTCATACTTGTTGAACTCACATAGTTTTTCTAGGAGATTTTTGAAGATTTCTTTGATTTTCTACTTTGACCATGAAGCCAACTGTAAATGGGGAAAGTTTTACTTTTTCCTTTCCAAGCTGCATGTTTTTCATTTCATTTTCTTGTCTTATTGAAAGTGCAAACATCATGTTTCATAGGAAAATTAGTCATCTTTGCTTTGTTCCCAATCTAAGGGAAAAGCATTCAGTCATGCACCAATAAATATATTGTTAGCTAAAAGATTTTTGTAGAATTTCTTTATCAAGTTGAGACAGTAACCCTCTGTTCTTAATTTCCTAAAAGATTTTGCCATGAATGGGTGCTGGATTTGTCAAATACTTTTTCTGCATCAATTGATAAGATTGCATGTTTTGTTTTCTTAGCCTATTTGTATGTAGGATAACATTTATGGATTTTTGAATATCAAATCATCACTATGTACCTGAAATGTATCCCATTTAGTCATGATTTATAATTCTTTTCACACTTTATGAATAGTGCTGCTAATATTTTATTGAGGATTTTTGTGTGTAAGTTTATGAGAGATATTTGACTGCATTTTTCTTTTTTTGCAATATTGTGGCTATGTAATTTTGGCGTTTCACTATCATTCAATTAAAATATTTCTAATTTCCATTTTGAGCTCTTCTATTGTCAATTTCATAGAGGTGTGTATTGCTTAATTTTCAAACATTCAGGGATTTTGCCATTACCTTTTTGTCATTGATTCCTTGTTTAATTCTACTCCATTCAACTAATATTCTCTATAACTCTATATTGTTTCAATCAATTGCCTTTCATTGAGCGTTTTTCAAATTGCTCAGCCTATGACTAATTTTGGTAAATGTTTCATTCGTATTTACAGAAAATATTCTCCAGTTGTTGGCTGCTGGCTTTTATGTTAAGAATATTAACTATAAATCAATTAGATAATTGATTATTTTATTTTACAAATCTTATACATCCTTAGTGAGTTCATCAGCTTTTCTATCTAGTTATTACAAGAGAAGTATTAAAATAACCACTATGATGATTGGATATTTATCTTCTTCATCTTTTGTTCTGTCAATTTTGTTATGCACACACACCCACACATATGTATATATCCATCTTTGTCATGAGGTGCATCGAAATTTAGAATTGTGTATCTTTCTGGCATACTGAACATTTGTCTCCATGAAACACCTCCTTATAAGTTGTTGCTTTAAAGTCTGATATTACCTGATATAAGCACGCAAACACCAGTTTCCCTTAATTTGTATTTACATGGATTATCTCTGTTAATCCTATTATTTTTTCAATATTTCTGTATTTTATATTTAAAATTTGTCTCTAAAAGCCACATGTAATGTGGTTTTCTCACCCAATCTGTCAAATTTTTTTCTTAATTGAATTCTTCTTTATATTTACCTATTAGGTTTTGGTTTTGGGGAGGGGTTTATAGGTAATGTTTATTGTCTTCTTTATAAGTCTGCATTTTCCAAAGTTTAATGATGAGAATGTCTCATTTTATGATGAATAATTGAAATAAAATTTCCATGTAAAAAGAGGGAGTAGTGTAGAAGTCCACCTCAAAGCAAATTATTGATTGCAGAGCACTCCTTTTTTATTAAATTATAAAACTAACTTTTGTCAATTCACACACTTTTGGAAAGAAAACATATATTTTTCTTGAGTATTTGCTTTTGTGGAGCATATGCTTTTAAACAGACAAAAAACTCCTATCCCAACTTCTTGGTCTTCAAGCTATTTAATATTTATAGCCAAACTATCAAGTATATCTATTACATACAGAGTCTGAGTTTATGGTAAACTATTACACAAATTCCTTAAAAAGATGATCCTATGCAAGGAAAAGCATTAGGTATTAAACTGTTAAAAAAATTAGTCAAAATAATTTTTAGTCCATTATGGCTTTGCATAAAGCTTAGGAGGAAGACAAATTTGAGACATTTCTCATGAAAGACACTTAGAGTTGTAATAAAGTACTTCTTTGAATTCAATTGCGTACAACTGTATTTTTCACTGCTTTATTTTTTCACATTCTGCCTCAACTGAAACAGTCTTTAAAAGCAGCTGTTAATGAAGAAAAATAGTGATCTAGTCTTAGTATGTGTTAAATAGATGAAAACAAAATTAATACAAATTTCCATCTACTGAAGCAAGTAACACTGGCAGACTACAGTGTGTCTCTTAATTCTGAGCAGAAAAAGAAACTCCTTTAATCCACTCTCACAAATAGAGTCTACAGTTCATAATTTGTTTTGCCTGATCCCCCCCCCGCCCCGTTCCAGACGAAAAGAACACGACCTCTACCTTAGCCTTATCTCTGCAATGCATTTTACCTGGAAAAGAGCCATCCCTGTGCTTTGGCAGGGGAGTTATTCCGACACAGCGGCCGGTGGGCACCGAAGAGGCAATTCTCAGACACCTGTATTCGGCATCCGGGTATGGGAGAGCCTGGTCAGAACAGGCTCTGTTCTGAAGCTCCGGGCAGGGGCTGCTGGTATGTTTCCGCCTTGGCGTCGCTGTCCTAAATTCCTCTGGTGTCCTGACAGACTCTGGAAGGAGCTTTCTGTGGCTCAGGGGGTCTGGAACTCCTAGACTGGGGCATGCCAGGGCCTGGCATGTGTGTTTTAATGGGAACTGTGTAGTAAGCAGGATGCATTTGGGCAATTTCAATCCTTGCATTCTGGGTTTCTTGGCCCTATTGCATTCTCTGTAATCTTGCCTTGTGATCCCTCTTCACCAATGTTTTCACTTTGTCTAGGGTTTCGGGGTGTTCTCCAGCTCCTCATTGCCCTCTCCCACCCCATTACTCTCTGGGGGAGGTACGGGAGTGGAGGGCTTCAGTATAGGACTTCTGAAGGAGAACTTTGCTGCGACAGGAGGAGGCTAGCATTTGGTTGATCTAAGGGAATTTCTGAGGGGGTTAATTTATATTCATAAGATTTGGAGAAGTCAAAGGATTCTTCTCTGTTTTACATTTTGTCCTTGGGCGGGAAGGCTATTGTGCCTAAGTTGAGCTCTGCTAGCAGCCCTCAGCATCTGAGCTGTGGCCCTGGCCTTGGATTCCTTGTGCTCTCCTCATGCTGCTTCGGCTCCCAGGAGCTGGTGATGGAAGACACCAGCGGCTCCTCGGCCAGCTCAACCAGCTCATTTTCAGTGTAGGCGCTTCCTTCGCCGTCCAAAGTGTCTTCAAAGTCACTGATGAGCCAGTTGTTGCAACTCAGATAGTCCATGCCCAAAGCAGTTAAATAAGATGTGCGGTCTTGGGTAGGACATTGCTTTCTGTTTTTTACAACTGTCCTATTTCCCTTTCTCTTTGTTGATTTCTCTGAGTTTGTGCAGAAATTATAAAAAAATACTCCATGCTTCCTTCTGTTCACTTTAGTTATATTTACTCCTACTATATTCTTAGTATTTACCTGAAAAATTATAAGATGTATTTTTAACTGTAGAGTCTAATAAACATTAGTACTTTTACCACATTCCAGACAATGTTATCCTTTAGATTTTTAATCCAATTTAACCTTCTTCCTCCATAGGTTTCATTTTTCTTATTTGAAAAATTATACATGCATATGTATATTTAAACCTACATTTTATCTTTTTCATATGCTTTATATTTCTTCAAGCATACTTAAGTTTTCCTTCTTCTTTAGCTTTGTACAGACTAAAGAATAACCACATTCAACATTTCTGGGCAAGTTTCCTGGAGATAAATTCTTTCTACTTTTGTTTTTATGAAAATGTTTTATTTTGTCTTCATTTCTGAAAGATTTTATCCCTGATACAGAAGTCTAGATTGGAGTTTATGAAGATACGACTTCATTTTGTTTGACCTTTGAGGTTTTTGTTGTGATTTCTTTCTTTCTTATTTTATTTTATTTTATTTTATTTTATTTTATTTTATTTGCCAAGGGAGTAAAGACTATATTAAGAAACAAGAAAAGAAAACAGCACACAATCTGAGACATATATTGCAGGTGTGTTGCATGGTGCAATGCACATATGGGGCCCCAGGTTAGGCTTTTTAAAAGTATTTATTCCTCCCCTTTCCTAATGTTGGGGAGAACCCCCAGCTATTTGCTGTTCTGTTCATTGGTTGTACCACCTATTAGCTCTCAGAGGGCCAATGGTGGGACCCTTTGTTTGAAGGTATCCAGGGCTTCGCTTTCACCCCAGAAAGAATTCCAAATGTAATCTCATGGCCAAGGTCTCATGGGATCTTTCTGGCTTTGATCTTTAGTAGCACCCTTCTCTTCAGGAGATTTCTGGGAGTGGTCCTGGCCATGTTCTCTGCCAAGTCCCAGCTGCCTTCCCTCTTTCACTATACAATCCTGCCTCAACTCCCCCCTCAGAGAGTTTAAACACTGATTCTTAAGGGGGAGCTGAAGGGCGATGGTCATTTTCTGTAGCTACTTCCTCCTGGTTAGGGGTAGTAGTCCCTGCCTGACAGGGTGTAAAACACTCTGGCTATTCTGCTGAGGTTGAGGTTGATTGGAATGGGATGAAATCCCCATGTGACTAATATCTCTTTCTAGAAGGCATTGATTCTGGAAGAAATAAATTTATTTAGAATTTAAGATACATGATCTTACTAGAAGGATAAAGAAGATGGTGGTAAGCAGGTCCAAAAAGGGGGCTATCCAAGACATACTGGACCATGAACGTGAGAAAGGCCAGGTGCCTCCATTGGCTACATCCTCCCAAACCTGATGGGAAAACGCATTCTTCCTTGAATTCTTTTATGTTGTGGGTTAATGCTAAGGAGAGATTGTGAAAGACCTGTTGGGTTAGTATAAACTGCCAACCCAAGTTCCCATGGTAGTTGTTATGTGTAGGACAGCTAGAAGAGGTATGAAGAGAGGCACTGCCCTAGAGATAATCTCACAAAGACAATATAGGCAACAACAAGACAAGTATATGGCAAACAAAATAAAGACAGTACTTAAGAGAGCCATACCCATATCCTATATGCACATTAATTTATTACTTAGAAAAAGAATTAAGTTTACCAAGACTTTTACTATGTTCAATATCCTTCTGCATATGATCTATAATAGAAGAGATATTATATTCATCAAGCATATAGGTGCAGAATCTAACACTAATCAAGGCACAAGTTCCTTGTACTGCAGTTTATAGGTCTAAGCTCCAAGTTTGCAATACCATACATGTTGTCTCTCCATGGAAGCAGGCCATAATGCCTATTGTGTTAAGTTCTACTCTCGTTACTCTGGTAATTATTGCTCCACTTGGTATATCCTTCACAGAGCCAGGATGCTGCAGCATTGTTGATCCCAGAGAGAAGCTAGGAAGGTAGGTATTCAGAGAGAGAAAATTCCCAGCTCCACTTTGGACAGCCAATATCTGGGACCTTCATCAGACTCCCTGGTTTGCAGCCTGCTTTGCAGAATTTGGACTTGTGCATCCCCACAGTCACATGAGGGAATTTTATAAAATCTCATACTATTTACAGCTATCGCCTGTCAGTTCTGTTTCCCCAGAGAATCTTGACTAAAACACACTGTTTCAGGGAAGGAACATATTTATGGGAATAATACAGTTATTTTCATAGTATGTATTTTAATAAGTGTCGGTCAAGTCAGCTGAATTTTGAGTTCAGCTTCTGGTCATTTGTAGAGCAATCTTAGTGCTGAGAACAAGTAGATAAGTGAGAGAAATCATTTTAATCTTCTTTATGGTATTGGAGAACTAGAAAGACTACCATTACTTGAGGTGTCAGAGTCCTAGTGAGAAGAGAAACTCATTTATGTGAGCATAGCATTCTGTGATATATTTCCTCTTGAAGCACTTGCTTATTAACCATTGCCTCTGTGCTGACAGACTTATAAACTGACAAGAAGACATCATCCATTCAAGAGGTTGGGAACTTGGGAAGAGCCATTTGCCTCTCACAGACAGAGGACAAAAATTCTGAAGATCATCAGTACCATGTCCTCCCGGCTAAGAATTCAGACCCACATCACAGAGGAAAAGAAAGTACATTGAAATAAGCTTGATTTTATGTAATGCTTTTCTCTCAAATAATTTGCTACCAACTGTAGAGATTAATGGAACAGAAAAAAACAGTTAATTGAGCACACAAAGAAAGTTAATATTTTTGAAAATATCAATAAGATAGTTAAAATTATCTATCAACTGATCAAGCGGTTTGTGTATAAAAGAGTACTAAATTACCAATATCAGGAATGAAAACTGTTTATTAATATAAATGCTACAGATGTTAAAATATTAGAATATATTATGAACAATACTTTTGCCTATGAATTTGAAAATTTTAATGAATTGACTTTTTCCAAACACACACACATATCATATCAAAACACATGTGAATAATCCTGTACCCACTAAATAATTTTACTCTGAATTGAAAACATTCCCTTAAAGAAAACTGCATGCCATTAGCCTTCATCAGAAAAATTTCCCCAATCTAAAGAAATAAAATATAAATCTTTCACTAAATATTACAGAGAATAGAAAAATTATGGAACGGTTCCCAACTCTGCACAAAACCTGGCAAAGCCATTATAAAAAAGAAAAATTACAAACCAGTCTCTCTCATAACATAGATGCAGAATAATAACTCTGCCAGTTTCCAAATAATCTTGGGTTAATTACAGCAGTGCAGAGTTGCTTTAGCATTTCAAAATAAATCTGTTGTGTATGGGAATTTCTGCCCCCAAACATGGAAATGTGAGTATGGTTTCTGAAAAGAGGTTGTGATCTATGTCTCTCTTTAATCTTGCAGTACAAATTTGAACATGGGAAAATTCTTTAGTTTATTCAACTAGACAGAAATGTCTAATGATTTCTGGTAAGCTATTACTCATTTTGGTTTTCTCAAGAACTCAGACATGTTCACGAATCTCTTAATTCAGTCTTCTAATTAGGGAAAGTATACGATTTCCATTGTATTTATAGAAAAGCTGAATTCCATTCTATCATTAATTGATTGATCAGGGATTGCTTCATGAGCATGCAAACTCGGCACACCCACAGGGACTTGTGCTTGGTTTACTTCTCTGCTACTGTGCTCTTGAAATATGTAGCAATTTTTGAACAAAGAACTCTGTATGTTTATTTTTCACTGGGTCCCAGAGTTACATAGCTAGCCTTGACTTTAATCCATAGAATATTGTTGTTTACTGCTCAGGTAATGTTGCGGAGAATCAGATTTCAGGAAATTTCTCCACCTGAGAAGGATCTGTCCCATATGTCCAGCTCCAGGGTGGACTGACTCTTGGGTGTTGTCTAAATATGCCAGGCCCTGGGAAGATTGTGCCACACACTTTGGAGGAATGCCTCTTGGGAATAAATGTGCCTTGGGGTGGGTGTACTGCCTCTTTGGAATACTGATTTCTGGATGCTGATAAAATGAACCATGCTGGCTCAGAAGCACAAATCTGTACCTCTGTACACTTGATGATCTCAAACACAGACTTTATTCCCAGCTACTATTTTACTTGTAACACTGAATATAATAAAAATTTGTAAGTGAAATTCAGTTTGATTTTTTTTCTTTCTGGTACATTTTGCCTAAAGACACAAATGTTGGTAATATAGAGAAAAAGGATGTTTAGTATTTCTGAGTCAGAAATGTGGAACATATAAAAGATCATCATTAGTTAGAACTACCAATCCATTTCTTGGGCCTGAATGGTTTTTTATTTATTTATTTATTTATTTATTTATTTAATTTTTGAAGTACTGGGGCTGAGGATTGAACCCAGGACCTCATATGTGAGAAGCCGGTGCTCAACCACTGAGCGACATTGGCTCCCCTGCATGATTTTTTCATTTGTTTGCTTGTTGCTTGTTTTTTGGCTTTTAGGAGGCACCGGGAACTGAACCAGGACCTCCCATGCGGGAAGCAGGGACTGAACTGCTTGAGCCGCATCCTGTACACATCCTGTAATACATCTGCTCTCCTGTATTAATTTTAGAGTTAATGAAAAAATACAACAATCAGATTCCTCTATTCCTCAATTAAATGTGATGATATAAAAAATCACTTTATCTAAAGGTGGAAATGACTGGAGAAATACACACTGTCAAACTGTACACAGGAGTTTAAATTAGTGCAACTTCTCTAGAGAGTAATTGACCAAATTTACAAATAGCTTTAAAAGCATACATATACATTTTGAAAGATTCCATTACCAGAAGATTTTCATAAATATAATACAAAGGAAATGTGTTGACTTTTAAGGTCCAATGTGCTTATTATATCACTACTAAATAAGTGATTAACTGAAAACAATAAAATGTTACTTTATAATTAAATTATATCTGTGGGATGAAAGTCTATGCAGCATTATGAATCATGTTGTGATTATGATTATGATTCTGAACTCATCAACATAGATGTTTATGATTTATAATTAAGAAAAACACATGCTAGAGATAGGCTACAAAAATGTAATTTCCCAAATACATGCACATATACATAAATGTATGTGCACATATATATGTATATACACACATGCAAAGTTTTTAGAATAGATCTGGCTCATAAGTAGTACTCAGTAATTGTCCCTCCAAAAAATCTGGGTTTTTTTCTTCATTATTTTTTGGTGGTATGGGTGTTTTGTTACTTTTTGCTTATTTTTAAAACTCTCAACAATGAACATATTTTCCTTTTGGAAGCTTTCCAATAAAAATTTAGATTGTTTTAAACTTTTGAGTGGTTCATTAAATTCATCCTTAATTCAATTATTGCTAGGTCAAATTGAGCAATAGTCTCTTCTACAGGGATGCAAAATTGAGTAAATTGATGAAAAACCCACTGATTAAAAGAATCCTATAATGTTGACAACTATAGTGGTGATATTAAGATGAATAAATGGCTGCATTGACATCTCTAGTCACCAGAATAAGTGTTGCTCAAACTTTGAGAAAGGGCCTGAAGTTTGAAAAATCAAACTTTGGAGGAATGTCATGAGTTAGTACAGAGGAATCTGTAGAGATGAAGGAGAGGACTTAATCAACAATGGCAACTTGTGTACCAGAGTAAAAACACATTACAATTGAAGAGAAAACTGAGGAATGAGATAGGTTCTTGAATATTGTAATTATCCCTGCTGGCTTTTGAGAAAACACTTTTTGTCTTTCACAAGATCAGGGAATACCTAAGAGGTAAAGATTTAGAAATAGTGTAAGAAAAGAGTGGCATCAAGCAACTTAAATAGGAGCAAGGTCCCAAATAGTTGACCCAAACAGGTTGAAAGATGGGAAGGTACTTATAAACTGGGAGAGGGTAGGATGGACTGTCCACAGAACTGGGGGGAAGGCAGGGGGAGGGAGCAGGTGAACTCTGGGGATTTGCAGATATGTGGCTGAAACTTCAAAGTTGGGAATTTTCTTTTGGCAAATATGGCAGGGGCGGGTTACTGGTTTAGGCTATTGGATGTGGGAGGCATGCTTGACAGGGTGCACCTGAGGCAGGTTTCTAGGGAATGTGTGAGTGCTAATCTTGTAATAGTGTGTTATGTCAGTGGGTGGAGACCCACATAATGAGTGGGAAGGTGTTGGACTCCCATCCTGGGGAGTCCTGCTATGTTCTCAAATGGCGGGCTGGGAGTCTCTTGAGAGCATATGCAATACTTTTTAGGGGAGGACAGGCCAGTATGGCAAGCCCTCAATGTTGTTGCAAGTAACTATGAATCTTGCTCTTCAAGGAGTGAAGCTTGGTGGATGCTGTGGGTCCCGAAGGGAAGGGCCTGGAGGAATAGAATAGATGGAACATGGGGCATTTTGGACGGTGATGGAAGTGTTCTACATGATCTTGCAATGATGGATAAAGGCCATATTAAATTTCATCAAACTTTATAGAAGTGTATGGTCTGAATGTAAATCATAATGTACATCATTGACCATGGCTAGTAGCAATGTTTCAATATGTACATCAACATGTAAAATGTTATTTATAGGGGAAAGGGGAAAAGGGGGAGCATGCTGGGAATATGGGAATCCCCTATATTCTGTATGTCAATTTTCTGTAACCTAAAGCTTCTTTGGAGTCAAAATGAAAGAAAAATAAGACACTGGGGGAATAAATGGAAGAAAATGTCACTGAACATATAAGAAAACAGATCTTACAGTGATGAAAGGTGTAATGTCAAAAATTTTTATTTAATTTTATATTTTTAAATTATTGATGACTATACGTATGAGCATTTGAAATTGAAAGTTAACCTAGGGTGCCTAAGAGTTATCTCTTGAGAGCCTCCTTGTTGCTCAAATGTAGCCTCTCTCTAAGCTGAACTCAGTTTATAAATGCATTACCTTCCCCTAACCATGAGACATGACTCCCGGGCATGAGCTTCCCTGGCACAGAGGGATTACTACAAAGCACCAATTAGCAATGCAACTGGAAAAAGACCTTGACCAAAAGGGGGATATGGTAAAGACAAATGAGTTTAAGAGGCTAAAAGACTTCAAAGTGTGTTAGGAAGTCATTCCAGAGTTTACAGTTATGCATGATTCAGCAGGATCTCATTAACTCCCAAAGTAAATATTGCCTTGAAATGCAGGACTCCTGGGGGATCTGGAGACATACAGACACTATGGGCAGGGTGGACAGCACAGGAGTTTGGTACCCAGCCATTGGTCTTTACTTTGGAATTTATGCTCCCCAGTGTGACAGAGTTGGACTCAGCTGTGGTTTTCCTACAAATGGCTCTTCTGCCCCTTCTATTTGAACCTATAGTTAGTAATAGAATTGATTGGTGTATGTCCAAGAGACTTAAAATCTTTGGGCTGTCCATGTGCCTACTGGGCCCTGAATCTCAACAGAGTTGCACCATCTACACTACAGTACATCGGACTCACCCAGGATGACTAACAAGGAAATGACGGTGGACAATGATAATCTCAAGGAAGATAGTGTCTGCAACTAGTTCCATCCATCTGCCCCATGGGATCTAAGCCCACTCCCAATTAGAGGCAGAGCAGGCATCACCATCCCAGAATCCTCAGGAT